>QANY01008011.1:165000-340772 GCA_003255025.1 Datisca glomerata
AGTAAGAGTTGTAAAACGAGTTCTGATTCACAAATAGGTGAAAACTGACTATTTATAGCTAAGGAAAGTGGAGTTCGCCGGGAAACCATCACTTACCTGAACTATTCTATTTTACAAAAGTAAAAAACATTTACATGTCTACTTTTGACTAAGAATAGTAAAAAGCATAAATAATTATCTAATTATTTGACAACTAGTACAATGATTGGAAAACGACAAATTACAAAGAAATTTGAGAATTGAAATCTTGATCTTTGTGGCTGTCATGATTTGTTAAGACTGTTGTTGGAGTGATTGTTACTGGTCCTTGATAATTGTTACCCTAGACTGGAGGTCACTGTTCTTTGCTTGTTTTGGAAGAGTATGATGATCGTTGCATTGTGTTCTAGTGTTATCATGATACTTTAAAAATTATTTTATTGGCATTTTCCCAAGGGTCCATTTATTTCTCCTTATACATCTTGGCAAAGGTCTACATCATCAAAAGGGTCTTGTGTATCCTGGAAGGGATCATGAGCTCATTGGGGAAGAGTACGAACATGAGATTTTCCCATCAACTGCTGAGAGGGAGATTTAGATAATTGACTCTTTTTATTCTTTACTGGATGATTTGTATCTACTGAGAATTCAGAGTCAGAGCTCGTATTATTTCCAAGAAGAAGGAACATCTTTTGTATTAACTCCTGCTTTTCTTTTGATTTTTTGGACTTGATTTTTCCTTTGGAAGAACGTTTTGAGGTAGACTTTGAATCTTGGGAAGAATTTGATGTTTGGTTAATTTGTGGAGCTTGGTTATCTGGTTCCTTAAATTTTAAGGAGGCCACTAGAGGTTTGAGAGACTTTAACTGGAGGTGAGTCTTTGCTAATTCTTCATTTAAGGAAGCGGATATTTTTAATGTACTGAATTTATCCCACCATTTTACGTAGTATTGTCTGGTGAGGATTTCCCCTTCAATGGCGTATTGCCACTTCAAAATCCATGAAATTTTGTATTAATTTACAAAATAAATTATGGGGGAAAAGAGGCCTCAATTGTTGAGGGTTTAAATAATTTTGAAAATATGTTGAAATTCTGTTGTAATTCGATTGAGAATATTTCAAAGACAGGGCCATGGATTGGCCACTATCTTAAAAACCATTTTGGTAAATTGACTTTTGAAATTTTGGTCAAAATTCAAAAACCAAGAATGAGAAAATACACTATTTTGATGCAAGAAAATTATTTGTCAGGCATCAATATTCAAAATAATTATATTGTTTTTTATTTAAAAGGGGTTTTAACCTTAAGTGATGGATTTTTCATTCCTCGAAAGTTATTATTTTGAGGATGTAGAAGGAAGAGAGAGAATTTTTCCTTCTGCACTATTTATGGGTTTACTGACTTTGTTTCTAGGTGAATATCTCATGGTTTGTCCTTGTGTCCAGGGATGAAATGAGAATCAGAAAGGAAATGGGACTTCGCTATTTCAATTAGATTTTTAAAATGAACGAATGAGTGTTCAATGTAAAAGAGATTTTTACTGGGGGTCTTCCTATGGTAATGAGAAGTCTTTCTATAATTGGTGAGTGATTGGTTGATAACTAATTGTAGGCCAAATGGTTTAGAGGCTGCAAATGGATCAAATTGATTGACAAAAACATATTGGTAATTTGGCCTGGTAGACCCAAGAATTGTTAATTATTTCTTGGAGCAGAAAACTCCTATTTGATTTGGGCCCTAAGGGCCAATTGTTGAGTGGAGGATTCTTCTTTAGTCATTTTCCCCGAGGCTTGGGGCCTAGACCCCATCTTGTTGTTGCCTTTGTAAGAATTCATGAGTTAAGAAGTCATGTACTGAGTTATTAATACCTTTAATGAATTCAATATTAAAATAAAAAATACTGAATATAGACTGCCATCTAGCAAAGATTTTTTTGACGCAACATTCTTAACATCTTTTTCCAAAACATGTTTTGCTGATTTACAATCAGTTTGTAAAAGAAATTTTTGATTTAGTAAATCATCTTGGAGTTTTTGTATACATAAGACAACAGATAAAATCCCCTTTTTAATTGTACTGTAATTAACTTGTGGTTGAGACCATGTTGCAGATGTAAACCTAATAATTTGTTCAGGTGATTTTGGGAATTTTTTTTTGTAACAAGATACCTCCATATCATATTTCGAAGGCATTAGTATGGAAAATTTTAAAAGAATTATTAATAGGAATGCCAAGACAAGGAAGTGTCTTAACAAGGGCCTTAATTCTTTTGATTAAATCAGTATGGACAACTGTCCATAGAGAGGGATTCTTTTTAAGCCTGTCAAAGACAGACTTACAATCAATTCTCTTTTTATCGTAAAAGTCATAAATGTAATTTAAAGATCCTAGATCTTTGTAACTATGATTTATCTAGGATTTCATTGGGGAATTTATCAGGGAATTGAATTATTCTATCAATTGACTTGATTATAGAATGGTGTATTTTAAATCCTACGAATCTAACCTTAGATTGAAATAATTTAATTTTGCTTGTAGAGATAACTAAACTATTTTGTTTTATTATCCTAACAAATGATTCAAGGTGTCTCCAATGTTGCTCTATTGTTTTAGAGAAAATGATTACATCATCAATGCAAACAATTGAAAAATTAGTAAATTGGTTAAAGATTTCATTCATTATATTCTGAAATTCACTATGAGCATTTTTAAGACCAAAAGGCATTACATTCCACTCATAATGACCAAATGAAGTCATAAATTCTATTTTATATTTATCACTTTCATTTATCTGGATCTGCCAAAAATCAGATTTCATATCAAATTTAGAGAATATCACTGCATCTCCAAGTCTATTTATTAAATCCCTTTTGTTTGGTATTGGATATCTTATCCAATCCAAAATATTATTAAGGGGCTTATAATTGATTACTAAACGAGGAACTCCTCGTTCAATTTCACTGGCCTTCTAGACATAAAAAGCCGAGCATGACCAATGAATAGTAAACCTAAGATAATTTTGTCAGTCATATTTTTTACTAGGACAAATTATGTTTTAAATCATACATTGTCTTGGCAAATATGGGCTGTGAGTAGTTTATAATTGATACACATACGGGTTCCATTAGCCGAAGATAAAAATTCTTTTGTCTTTTTGAAGTACTTAGTTGAAACTAGTTTTTCCTGCATACAATTCAAATATGCTCCTGAGTCAACAAGAGTCATTGTTGTAAAATCAAAATCTTAAATGATTATTCTAATCATTATATGCCATTTTTTGATTTTGATGTGATTGAGGATTTGCATGAAGTGTTCATCATTGTCTTGATAGTTAATAGGTTCTTCAACCACATTGTCAAAAATTAGTAATTACTGGGTTCACTCAATTCTTGTTTATTAATTTGATTTTCTATTTTTAAAAGGTTTAATTCTTCCTTTATTTTTGTGTTAGAATTTCTTAATTATTTTATTTCTATTTTAATATTTTTAATTTTCTTTTGAAGTTCCTGTAAGGTAACTTCCTTTTCTTTCCCTTTTACCCTATTGAAAGGGTTTGTCAAAGACTTGCAGTATTATTATTATTAGACTTAGTAATTTCTTTTTTCAGAATTACCTTTTTAAGTCTTTCAAGGTATTCTTGTTTTAATTCTGGATTTTTAATTTTACAAATTAAATCTAACAAGAGGGTTTTTTGTTCTTCATTTTTGTTTAAGACATTAATTTTTTGACAACAACTATCCCTACACCCCATAGTGATGTTAGAAAAATCTCTGTCAGAACTTGAGGATTCAGTTTCAGAGGATTCAGGGGTTTCACATTCTCCTAAATCTTCATTTTTATAATAATCTATTGTTTCTAAGATTCTAAACAATTCATGTTTATCTTCTTCATAAAATTTTAATTGATTAATTGTATTCTTAACTTGACAAGTGTTAGAAAGATGACATTTCTTACGACATTTAAAACATGTAATATTGCTTTTATCAAATTTTTTATTAAACCTTTTTCTTGAATAATTTTTATTCCTAGAGATAGATCTGGAAAACAATCAAAATAGATTGGACCATTACAAAGTGAGGATTCAATTAATCCTAAAATACTATCATTAAAATTTGTAAATCTTGCATCTCACAAGACTAGTAAGACAGAGGTACTTAGGCCTCTTCTTGTGAGTGGTTTAACTCCGATCTGGACTAAATCAAAATGAAGGAAATTATACCCTTCTTGAATATGATGCTTTATTGCATCAAAGGAAAGTAATTGACATGTTTCATGCTCTTTCCCAAGAGCATATATTTTTTCAATTGTTTTTACACGATACTGAGGCTTGAAGGAAGCAACAGATCATGTTGATTTATAAATATTTTTATTGAGAGTTTTAGATATATTACATACCCTATGATCTACTTGATCATCTGCTAATTCAATATGTTCATCATTTATTATGTCAGGTATTGAGGTTATTGACTTATTACTACTAGAAGAATTACTCATAAATAATATACTCATTGCTCAATTAACTAATTCTTATTATTGAGTATTTCATATTATATTTTTTGTTATTGACCTTGTGGTGACTTCCAACCTCCTATCAGGCTTCACTTTTCCCCCTTTCACCTCCACAACCACCATATCCTCGAGATTTACATATCTAAGAGGTCTTACCTAAGTCCCTGAAGCTAACTAAATAGAAGCTGGTACGTCCGTCTCTAATAAATAGATTCACAAATTAGGTAAACAAATAATACATAGAAATAATCAATTATAAGAATAACCAGTCACTTGGACGGAGAGTAAGATTAGATATAAGTCATTTTTCATGTAAGCAAATAAGCAAACAATAATATCAATAACCAGCCATTATAGGCGGTGAACAGTTTAACTATGCAGAAATTGAAGTAGAACTAGTAATTGAACAATATTATCCCCACCAAGTTTGGCTCTGATACCAAGAGACGCGGGATTGAACAGTAATTTAAAGATGGGGTATTAAGATTCAAGAAAGGGGTAATGAACAATATTATACAAAGAGGCGCGCCTGGCGGGGATAAACCCTGATGCAATATCATAGTGGGAGGGCTGTAAGACAACATATTCGCTATGAACTAGAAGAACATGTCCTATTGTCTGACACTGATAAGGATGATCTATTATTGTTTATCTTCTTGCATCTTAACACCCTTTCTTTAAATTACTGTTCAATTCGTTGACTCTTATTATCAGAGTCAAATCAGGTGGAGATAATACTGTTCATTTACTATTTCTACTTCAATTTTTTCTTAATTAAACTATTCACAGCCTATTATGATTGGTTATTAATATTATTGTTTGCTTATTTGCTTACATAAATAATTTCTTATATCTAATCTAACTATCCGCCCAAGTGGCTGGTTATTCTTATAATTGATTATTTCGATGTATTATTTGTTTACCTAATCTGAGAATCTGTTTATCAGAGGCTGACGTACCAACTTCTATTTGGTTAGCTTTAGAGGCCTAGGTAATACCTCTTAGATACATAAATCCTGAGGGTAGGGTAGTTGTAGAGGCAAAAGAGAGAAGAGTGAATCCTAATAGAAGGTTGTAGAAGTCACCACAATGTTAGTAACAAAAAATACAATATAAAATTCTTAAAAATAAGAATAATTTAGTTAATTGAGCAATGAGTACATTATTTAGGTGTAATTCTTCTAGTAGTAATAGGTCAACAATAACCTCAATACCTGACATATTGAATTAGCATATGATAAAGTAGATCATAGGGTATGGAATATACCTAAAATCTCCAATAAAAATATTTATAAATCAACATGGTCTGTTGCTTCCTTCACGCCTCTTGGGAAAGAGCATGAAACATGTCAATTATTTTCCTCTGATGCAATAAAGCATCATATTCAAGAAGGATATAGTTTCCTTCATTTTGGTTTAGTCCAATCCATTTTGATTATTTTTCAGTTCTGTCTCTTAGTTTAGTAGGTCCCCATATTTTAAAATCATTAACTTTAAATATTAAAAATAGTGGTTACTCAACCTCTAGCTTTAATCTTTAGAATTCATTACAAAGTTACTAAAGCAAATATGAATTTCTAAGCCATCAATAGGAGTCCAAAGAATCAAACCCTATTCATACAATCTAGTCAAAGTAATGACAATATTAGAGATCCTAAAACAATTAGGTGGTATGATATTAATTTACTTTCAAATTGGCTTTTAACCGATGAAAGTCAACCTACTCAAATTCAAAGAAAAATTGAAGATGTAGATTACATCCAGCAATACATGGATGGTACTGTAAAAATTAACTTTCAATCATATTTTAGTCCACAAATTAGGGAGTATAGCCAGTCTAGTACTCCTAGGAATTCATTTTCTGAATCATCAATTAGTAATGATCAAAGTCTTAGGATTCAATATTTAAAACACGAATTAAGGAAATTATGAGTAAAAAATTTAAGACTTAAAGGCATAGCCACAAGTTCTCAAGTTAGTCAGCCAGTCTTTGATATAAGTTTGATCAATCTGTTGAAGTTGAAGCACCCACTGGATCAGATTTCCAAGGAAGCCTTCATTCTGTCAATCCTCAACTCTTAATTCTAAATATAGGAACCTTGAGC
Organism: Datisca glomerata; assembly: GCA_003255025.1. Lineage (NCBI taxonomy): Eukaryota > Viridiplantae > Streptophyta > Magnoliopsida > Cucurbitales > Datiscaceae > Datisca > Datisca glomerata. The sequence continues at coordinate 171,595 of QANY01008011.1, forward strand.
CAAGAATATAAACCAGATTGGGAAGGTCTAATCGATCACAATATTGACCCAACCAATCTAGATAGACGTAATAGGTTCAGAGATTCATATGATATGGATCAAAGAAAAGTCATACTTGCTGAATGGAAGGCATTCATGCAAGAATTAGATTGATATATTTTTCCTTGATTATGTTGAAGATATTTACAAAAGAAATATCAAAGTAATTTCAAAGTATGAATGGGTTAAAGAAGACTCTAGTGTAGTATCTACTAGTCATCCTCCTCTATAAAAAATATGATTAATCATAAAAAAATTTTAATCACTGCTTCCCCTTTCAAAATTATAAAGGAAGAACAATCAAACAAAAATGTAGTTGAACAACTTAATTATACTAACCAGAGTCTAATTATAATAGGTAAACAATTAGACAAAATTGAGACGGAGGTTAATGTTCTTAATGAACCAAAACCTAAAGAAACTCTAAAAGAAATTTTTTTTAATAAATCTTTCAGATAAAATCACTTTAAATAATATTCTAATTAATAAAAAAAAATTGATAAAATGATTCATGAATTAAAAAATAAATCTATTGAATCATTTCCCTCTGTTAAAGTTGTCAACCAAGACAATAGTTCGTAATTAAAACTATGTCTAAAAAGATTGGTGAAATATTTCAAGAATTTGAAGTAATTAACCGAGACAATAATTTAAATTCAGAAAACGATAGGTCAGAATCAACTTATGAATCATGCACAGTAAATGAATTTTCAAATATTAACAATATTGAAAAAACATTAAAAATTTTAGAAAATAATAAATTAGAAAGAAAATGGCATAAGAAACATATGCATCCTGACATTCAAATTACTGAATCTTCTCTTGTTAATCAAGTTTCTATTTCTACAGAAAAATTATATGAATGGAATATTGATGACCTTTCTGAATAGAAAGTCCTCAATAAATTATAACACATAGCGATGGTAGCTAACAACTACATTACCTCGCACAATTTACTACATGAAGAAGTAATAAATCTTCTAGTCACAGGATTCACAGGAATGCTCCATTCCTGGTGGAAAAAACATCTCACAGAAGAATCTAAAATTGCCATTATTTCAGCAATTAAGATTGATGCTAAAGGAAACCCAAATATTGGAGAAAATCAGGAAACAATACCTGATGGAATTAATACACTCCTTTATACAATAATTGGACACTTAATTGGTACGCCAAGTAATATTACTTTGCGTATTCATGATCAATTAACAAATCTTAGGTGTCAAACTTAAGTGATTTTAATTGGTCTAAGAATATATTCTTATCCAGAGTAATGTCAAGGGATGATAGTAATCAAACTTTTTGGAAAGAAAAAATCATTAATGGATTACCCAATCTCTTTGCACAGAAAATAAGGACAATCGTTAGTAATGACCTAGGAAATATAGACTATGATAGTCTAACCTATGGAACAGTAATTACTATAATACAAAAAGAAGGATTAAAAATGTGTGTTGATATGAAAGTCAACAAACAAATTAAAAAAGAACGTAAAATAGCTACATATGAGTTAGGTAATTTTTGTGAGCAATACGATTTACCCTCTATTACCCCTTCTTAAAAGAATAGGAAAAATTCTCACTTAAGCCCTAGAAGGTCTCGCAAGCCTATAGGAAAAATTACCACAAGCATAAGAATAAAAGTTTTGATCAAAACTTTTTCTAAGAATAAAAATTTCTCTTGGAATAAAAATTATTCTAGAAAAAGGTTAAATAAAATATTTGATAAAAGTAATATTACATGTTTTAAATGTGGTCAGAAAGGTCATCTTTCTAACACCTGTCAAGTTAATAATAAAATTAATCATTTAAAAAATTTCTGAAGAAGATAAACAAGGATTGTTTAGAATCTTAGAAATAATATATTATTATGAAAATGATAATGAAGAGTTAGGAGAATATGAAACCCCTGAATTCTCTGAAGCTGAATTCTTAAGTTCTGACAGTGATTCTCCTAACATCACTATGGGGTGTATGGATAGTTGTTGTCAAAAATTCAATGTCTTAAATGAAATTGAAGAACAAGAAACCCTCTTGTTAGATTTAATTTACAAAATTGAAAATCTAGAATTTAAACAAAGAATACCTTGAAATTCTTAAAAAGGTAATCCTAAAGAAAGAAAATGTTAAGTCTAATAATAATAATAATAGTGCAAGTCTTTCACAAACCCTTAAAAATTCAATAGAGTAAAAGGGAAAGAAAAGGAAGTTACCATACAGGAGCTTCAAAAGGAAATTACGGATATTAAAATTGAAATAAAAGATTTGAAGAATTCTAATACAGAAATGAAGGAAGAATTAAATTTTTAAAAATACAAAATCTAATTAATAAACAAGAATTGAGTGAACCTAGTAAATTACTAATTTCTGATAATGAGGTTGAATAAGCAGTTAACTGTCAAGACAATGATGAACACTTCATCAAAATTCTCAATCACATAAAAATTAAAAATTGACACATAATGATTAGAATAATCATTCAAGATTTTTATTTTACAATAATGGCTCTTGTTGACTCAGGAGCATATTTGAATTGTATGCAGGAGGGACTAGTTCATTCGAAGTACTTCAAGAAGACGATAGAGTCTCTGTCTTCTGCCAATCGTACCCGAATGCATATTAATTATGAAATCTCCAAAGTTCATATTTTTCAAGATAATGTATGTTACAAAACATTATTTGTCTTTGTAAAGAATATGACGGATAAAATAATTTTGGGATTACCATTCGTTTCTTTGTCGTATCATTTCAAAATTCTTTTAAAATTAAGAAGCTCAATAATAGAGTAGCGGCTTTTTGTTCAAAATCCCTACTTGTTAATTATGATCATAATGGATTTGAATATCCAAGACATGACTGGATTGAAGGATGACTTCAATGCAACATTAATTCAGTGGTATGAAAAAAGTGGAAAAATAAGGTTTGACAAAGATAATGAAATCTATTACGATAACATTAAAATTTTAACCGTAAACCTTTTGGGACAAGCAATATTTAAAATTGAATTTTCAAATAAATCAATAGAAGAATTTTTTTATTCCAAAAGGAACTTTCTTCATCATCCCTGATGAATTTTAAAATTCTTTTAAAATTAAGAAGCTCAATGGCAGAGTAGCGACTTTTTGTTCAAAATCCCTATTTGTTAATTATGATCATAATGGATTTGAATATCCAAGACATGGCTGGATTGAAGGATGACTTCAATGCAACATTAATTCAGTGGTATGAAAAAAGTGGAAAAATAAGGTTTGACAAAGATAATGAAATCTATTACGATAACATTAAAATTTTAACCGTAAACCTTTTGGGACAAGCAATATTTAAAATTGAATTTTCAAATAAATCAATAGAAGAATTTTTTATTCCAAAAGGAACTTTCTTCATCATCCCTGATGAATTTCAAAAGAGTCATAGGCATGCCAGTAGAATCCTTAACTGAAAGAATCAGTATTACTTTCAGAAATTGTGTGAAAATGATGAATGATTCAATAATAGAAGAGTCTTTGACTTAACAATTGGACCTTAAGGCCCAAGTCAAAGAGGAGTCTTCTCCTAACCAAGCCCAATCAACTACACTTGGGTCCAATATACTCATCACCTATTAACCTTTGTCAACCAATTTGACCTATTTCCAATATCCTTTGATGCCTAATCAATTTCAAAATATAAAAAATTATCATTTGATTTTCAAAAAATGGCAAGTGAAAATCTCTTTCATATTGAGCCTCCATTTGCTCATTTGAAGGATCCTGCTCAAATTGTCGAAGCTCATTTCATTCCTAAATTTCACTATGTCCCTGGACATAATAACAAAAATCTTAGTTTCTACAAAGACATTCTCTTAGAAACATAATCCATAAAAATTAGCCTAATCAGAAATTTTGAAGAAAGAATCATTTACCATTTTTCTCTATCCTCAGAATCATAACTATGGAAGATTGGAGAATCCATCCTTCAAGTTTCAAAACAATTTTAAATAAAAAATAATATAATTATTTTGACTATATTGATGCATGATACAAGATTTTCTTGCATCAAAATAGTGATTTCACTCATTTTTGGTTTTTAAAATTTGATAACACTTTCAAAATTGATTTTCCAAGTTTGTTCTTAAAATGGTGGTCCATTCATGGTTTTACCTTAGAACTTTTTTCAATTGATTTACCACAATGTTTCAATTTATTTTTAAAAGTTTACAAGACCTCACCAATTGAGGCTTCCTTTCCCCAAAACTTTGTTTTTCAATCAAATACAAAATGCCTTGGATTTTGAAATGATAATACTCAATTGAAAGATGAATCTTCACCAGAGAATACTATGTTAAATGGTGGGATAAGTTGAATACCCAGACAATTATTGCATCCATCAGTTATGAATTTACAAGTATCCATCCCAATATGAGACTAGCAAATCATTTCATCTAAGTTCCATTAAAAATTAATGAGCCCATTGACCTAGCTCTACAAATAAAACTATCTAATCCAAATTCTTCCGAACCCGTCAAAATCCGGATCCAAACCCATCTTCAAAGGGTAAATCAAAGGGCACAACTCCAAAGTCCAAATAAAAGAAAAAATTACTCCAATAAACACTTCTCATTTTGGAGGAAAATAATGAATCTAACTCTAAATCACTTACATAATCAAGTTACTAAACAAAATGAATCCAGGAAAGCCACTCTTCAGCAATTGAAGGACCCATCCAATAATGATGATCTCAGTAATAATTGGGATGAAATAAATAAAGGAATTTGTTTTTGGAAAAATGCCAATAAAATAATTTTGAAGGTATCATGATAACACCATAGCACAATGCAACAATCATCATACTCTTCAAAAACAAGCAAAGAAAAGTGACCTCTAGTCCAGGGTAACAATTATCAAGGACCAGTAACAATCACTTCAACAACAGTCTCAACAAATCATGACAGCCACAAAGATCAAGATTTCAATTATCAAAATTCTTTGTAATTTGTCATTTTGAAACCATTGTACTAGTTGTCAAATAATTAGACAACTATTTATTCTTTTTACTATTCTTAGTCAAAAGTAGACAAAAGTAGCCATGTAAAATATTTTTGCATTTTTGGATTATTTTTTTCTCTAATTTGGATTTTGGTTTCGTGGCCTTTGATTTATTCTTTGAAGAGGGTTCTGATTTGGTTATGGATTCAGATTTGGACTGGATGGTTTAATTTCTAGATCAGGGTGAATGAACTCATTAATTTTTAATGGAGCTTGGATAAAAAGATTTGCTAGTCTCATAATGGGATGAATACTTGCAAATTCATAATTGATGGATGTCGTTATTTTTTGGGTATTCAACTTATCCCACCATTTAACATAGTACTCTCTGGTGAGGATTTCATTTTCAATCGAGTATTGCCATTTTAAAATCCAAGATATTTTTTATTTGATCAGAAAACAAAGTATTTGAGGAAAGAAAACCTCATTTGGTGAGGGCATGTAAGCTTTAAAAAATAAATTGATATATTGTCGTAAGTCAATTGAAAAAAGTTTTAAGGTAAGACCATGAATGGACCACCATTTTAAGAACCAATTTTGAAAATCAATTTTTGAAAGTGTTATCAAAATTTAAAAACCAAAAGTGAGATAAATTACTATTTTGATGCAAGAAAATCCTGTACCATACATCAATAAAGTCAAAATAATTATATTATTTTTTATTTAAAACTATTTTAGAACTCGAAGGTTGGTTTTCCAATCCTCCATAGTCATGATTCTGAGGATAGAGAAAGAATGGTAAATGATTTTTTCCTCAGAATTTCTGATTGGGTTAATTTTTATGGATCCTGTTTCTAAGAAAATGACTCTGTAGAAATTAAGATTTTTGTTATTATGTCCAGGGACATAGTGGTATTTAGGAATGAAATGAGTTTTGGTAATTTGAGCAGAATCCTTTAAATGAGCGAATTGAGGCTCAATATGAAAGGTATTTTCATTGGTCATTTTTTGAAAATTAAATGATGATTTCTTGTATTTAAAATTGGTTGATTAGATGATTAAGCATTAAAAGATTGAGTGTTTGAGAAAGAGTCGAATTGTTTGACTAACGGTAATTGGTAATTGGGTCTGATGGACCAAAGTATTGTTAATTGGACTTGATTAGGAGTAAAAGACTCCTATTTGATTTGCGCCTTAATGGTCAATTGTTGAGTCGGAGTCTTTTCTATTTTTGAACCATTTATAACATATTTTTTGAAAATGATATTGATTCCTTTTATTAAGAATTTCACAACATGCTTATGACATTTTTGAAATTCATCAGAAATGATGAATAAAGTTCATTTTAGTACCAGAAATTCTTTTATTGTTTTATCAGAAATCCTTAATAAAATTCCATTATAACATATTTCATTATTTTTGTACAAACCTATTTTCCTATTTTTCTTGTACATTTGAATTAATGTTCTATTGAAGTCATACTTCAACCCAACATATTCTAAAATTCATCCAATTCATCAATCCAGTCATTTTTTGGATATTCCAGTACATTATGACCATAGTTAATGAATGAGAGTTTTAAACAAAAAGCGATTGTCATGCCATTGAGCTTTTTGATTTTAAAACAATTTTGATTAAATACTCTGGCATTTACCTTCCCATATTCTAATAGGCTAGGTTTCTCAAATTACCTTATTGTAGAATCTTGGTATGATTTCCTACAAAAGACAACAAGAAGGGGGTCATGAATTTAACTATTAATACATTGGATAAAACAAATATTGAAATCAAAATTGCTATAAATAAATTATTACCTGGCAAAAAATTATTTGGAATGAATCTCGAAACATGTTTTGCAGATTCATAATTAATTAATTTTTTTATTTAATAAGGTAAATTGTATGAAATAAATTTTAAATTCTGAAAATCTATCTTTTGATTGAAATAATATGATTCTTTTTACAAAGATAACTAAAATATTTTGTTTTATTATCTTGGCAAATAATTCAAAGTATTTTCAATATTGTTTGTCATATTTAAAGGAAATATTATTAATGTAAATAATCAAGACATTCAACCAGTATTGTTTACTAAGAATACAGTCAATTAAGAATTGATTAAAAAATTCAATCAATATATTCTGAAATTTACTTGGAGCAAATTTAAGAACAAATAACATAATTTTCATTTATAATGATCAAATATAATTTTGTATTTATCAATCTTATTTATCTGGATTTGCCAAAATCCAGTTTTTGTGTCAAACTTAGAGAACACAACAGTATTGCTAAATTTGTTAATCCCCTTTTTTGATATTGGATATTTTATCCATTTCAAAGCATCTTTGAGGGGCTTATAATTAGTTTTTAAACAAGGATTTCCTGGTTTAAAGATTTGACTTTGAAAAGCAGAAATCTGAGGATTTTCTTCAATTTATTTTTTGCTGTAAAAAACATAATTGTTTTCCTTTACAAGAAATTGAATTTATGGATTTGAAGATAGAATTTTGTCTTAAGATTTTTAATTCCCATATTGAGAAAAATAAATAAATTTTAATTTGATAGGTTCATCCATGGGATAAGTAATTATCCTATTATACTCTGTGGTAAAAAGTTACAACAAAGAGATAAATGATAAAAACAAAATTATTTTATCAGTCATATTTTTTACTAAGTCAAATGATCTTTTAGAACATACACTATCTTGGTAAATATGAATTTTGGATATTTTATAATTGATGTGTATCGAGTACCATTGGTAGAAGACAAAGATTCTTTTATCTTCTTAAAGTACTTGAGAGGAACTAATTCTTCATGCATATAATCTACTCCTGAATCAACAAAAGCCATTGTTGTGAAATCAAAATCTTGAATTATTATTTTGACCATTATACACCATTTCTTGATTTTGATATGATTAAGTATTTGGATGAAATTATCATTATTTTGATTGTTGATAATAGGTTCTTCAACCTTATTAACTGAAATTGGGAATCTAGTAGGTTCTCCTAGCTTACTAGATTCATGAATTTTAATTAAATTTTTTATTAAAAGTTTTAATTCTTCTTTTATTTTAGTATTTTTAATTTCTTTCTGAAGTTCATGTAGGAGAACTTCTATTTTCTTTCCTTTACCCTTATCGAATTTTTTAAGGGTTTGTGAAAGGCTTGCGATATTGTTAGACTTAGTATTTTCTTTTTAAAATTACTTTCCTAAGTCTTTCTAGGTATCCAACAAGAGATTTTCTTCTTGTTCTTTATATTTATTTAGAACATTAATTTTTTGACAACAACTATCCCTGCACTCTATAGAGATGTTAGGAGAATCACTGCATAATTGGAAGAGTTAGATTTTAAGAATTCAGGGCATTCAAATTCTCCTAAATCATCACTATCACTCATATAATATTATATGATTGTAAACAATTATATTTGTGGTATTGTCTCCTAAATCATCACTATCACTTATTTTTGTGGTATTGTCTCCTATAAGGCTTGTCATTCCTTCTAGGGTTTAAATGAGAATTCTTTCTTTTTTGGGGGAAGGAGCAATACTGGATAAATCATAGCTCACAAAAATGATCTAATTTAAATTTTGTAGTTTTATTTTCTTTTTCAATTAGTTTAATGATTTTTAAGTCAATGCACAATTTCAGACTTTCCTTATGTATTATTGTATCGTGGGTGAGACTATTATAGTCTATATTACCTAGGTTATTACTAAGGACTATTTTAATTTTATGTGTGAACAAATTGGGTAATTTATTAATGAATCTTTCTTTCCAAAAGGGTGGATTATTATCATCTCTTGTCATTACTCTGGATAAAATTATATTTTTATACTAGTGGAAATCACTTAGGGTTCGACACCTAAGATTATCATGGATACGCAAAGTAATATTACTTGGCATTCCAATGAAGTGTTCAATTATTATTTAGAGAAGTGTATTAATAGTATCAAGCATTGTTTCCTGATCTTTTCCAATAATTGAGATTCCTTCAACATAAATCTTAACTGTTGAAAGGATGGTATTTTTAGATTCTTCTGTGAAATATTTTTCCCACCAGGAATGAAGCATTCATGTGAATCATGTGACTAAAAGACTAATTATCTTATTGTGAAGTAAATTATGTGTGGTAATGTGGTTGTTTGCCACTATCACCATGTGCTAAAATTTATTGAGAACTTTCTGCTTAGAAAGTCCATCAATATTCTATTTGTGCAATTTATCTGCAGAAACAGAAAATTTGTTAACTAAAGAATTATCAGAAATTTGAATATCAAGAGGAATAAGCTTTTCAGGATATTTTCTTTCTAATTTATTAATTTGTAAATTCTTAAATGATTCTTCAATATTATTAATACTTGAAGATTCACTAATTGTGGTTAAATGATATGTGGATTCTGAAGCAGAATCACTAACTTTCAATTCTTGAAATTTCATTAATTCTTTTAGTTTTAAATTGTGAATAACTGTCTTGGTTAACAACCTTCACAGAAGAAGATGATTCAACAGATTTATTCTTCAACCTGTTTATAAATATGAATAATATTTAAAGTGGTTTTATCTGAAAGATTTAATAAAGGTTTTTATTTCAGAGTTTCATTAGATTTAGATTCATGAAGATCATCAACCTTATTCTCAAGTTTGTCTAATTGTTTTCCTATTTTAATTAGACTTTGATTGGTGTAATTGAGTAGGTGAACTAATTTTTTATTAGGTTCTTCATCCTTTATAATCTTGAAATGAGAAGTAGTGATTAAAAAATTTTTATGGTTTACATCTTCAACAAAGGATGATTTATTAATTTCTAGAATTTTTAATGTTTCTTCAACTTTGTTAATGTTTGAAGATTCATTAATTGTTAAAAATTCATAGATTGATTCTAACCTATGGCTTTCTGAATTTGAACTATTGTCCTTCAATTCTTGAAGTTTATCATTAGTAAGTTCTTCAAATTCTGAACAATTGTTTTGGTTATTAATCATACCAGAATAAGATGATTCATTAGTTTTTTAAATTTCTCAATGTTTCTTCAATATTATTAATATTTCAATATTCATTAATTATGGAATATCCATTGGTGGATTCTATCCTATGACTATTTAATTCAGAGTTACTGTCATGGTCAATAACCTTGACAGATGATTTTGTTTCTAAATCTTTGGATGGTTCCTCAATACTATTTGAAGGTTCATAGGATTCTGACCTACATCTTTCTTTAATTTTATTATTACTTGAAGATTCACTAATTGTGGTTGAATGATATGTGGATTCTGAAGCAGAATCACTAACTTTCAATTCTTGAAGTTTTTCATTAATTCTTTTAGTTTTAAATTGTGAATAACTGTCTTGGTTAACAACCTTAACAGAAGAAGATGATTCAACAGATTTATTCTTCAACCTGTTTATAAATATAAATAATATTTAAAGTGGTTTTATCTGAAAGATTTATTAAAGGTTTTTTTTTAGAGTTTCATTAGATTTAGATTCATGAAGATCATCAACCTTATTCTCAATCTTATCTAATTTTTTTCCTATTTTAATTAGACTTTGATTGGTGTAATTGAGTTGGTGAACTAATTTTTTATTAGGTTCTTCATCCTTTGTAATCTTGAAAGGAGAAGTAGTGATTAAAGAATTTTTATGGTTTACATCTTCAACAAAGGATGATTTATTAATTTCTAGAATTTTTAATGTTTCTTCAACTTTGTTAATGTTTGAAGATTCATTAATTGTTAAAGATTCATAGATTGATTCTAACCTATGGCTTTCTGAATTGGAACTACTGTCCTTCAATTCTTGAAGTTTATCATTAGTAAGTTTTTCAAATTTTGAACAATCATTTTGGTTATTAATCATACCAGAATAAGATGATTCATTAGTTTTTAAATTATTTAATGTTTCTTCAATATTATTAATATTTGAAGATTCATTAATTATGGAATATGCACCGGTGGATTCTATCCTATGACTATCTAATTCAGAAATACTGTCATGGTCAATAACCTTGATAGATGATTTATTTTCTAAATTTTTGGATGGTTCCTCAATACTATTTGAAGGCTCATAGGATTCTGACATACAAGTTTCTTTAATTTTATTATTGGAAGAATTATGAATTATGGATTGCTTATACGTAGATTTCTAACCTATGGCTATTTGATTCTGAGACATTGTCTCTTAAAGATTTTAACCTTCTAAGTATTTCTTCATCAGGAGTTTTCTCGTAATGAAGTTGGAGAGATTTAATGAAATCTTTATTAGGTTGAGAACTTTTATGATTAATTAGGATTTTTCCACGTGGCAACGTAGACCTAAGTGGTCATATTGGATCCTTGGGAACCATCACAAGTACGGCCGGCCGGTTGCCGCTCTATCTATTCTGTTAGTTCCATAGCCGCGCTTCCTACTAGTCGGATAGGAACAACTAACTACCTAGCTACCTGTCTTGATCGATCTAATCTATTCTTACCTTTCCTTGCTTGCTCTAAACCAACAGGAGCTACTTGCCCAAGGTAGTTGATTACAGAACAGAACCAACCGTAGCAACATAGAGCTACCTGAATCAAAGTGCTCCTTGCTTATCTATCTTGAGCAACTGGACGAGGGGACAATGAAAAGATAGAAAGAATTTTTACACTTCTTCCTTTGCTGGAATTGCCATCTTTGCTGCTCTCGGCTTCTGAGTACCTTTCAATAGCCAGTCGGTCGAAGGGGTCATCCTGGGTTACTGAAGAGTCGTCCGACTGCTCGAAGGTAAAATTGTTGGGAAGGGGACATGATCAATAGAACCTGGCTGGATTCGGGCTGGGATAGTGGCGCCCATTCCTAACAAGTTCCGAAAAGGTTCGCTCATGCTGGAGGGAGCATCCCCACTTAGTGATCGGTCCGCTAGTTCACGCAAATCCGAAGAAGTTATCACGGACGAGCCACATGCAGGGAAACTTGCACGTGTGGTTCTGGCCGGGCTTTCCTGAGGTATCTAATAACCNAATAAATAATACAGAGAAATAATCAATTATAAGAATAACTTGCCACTGGGGCGGAGAGTGAGATTAGATATAAGAAATTATTCATTTAAGTAAATACGCAAACAATAATATCAATAACCAGCAATAATAGGCGGTAAATAGTTTAATTATGCAGATATTTAAAGTAGAAACAGTAAATGAATAGTATTATCCCCACCAGTTTGGCTCTGATACCAAAAGGCGCAGAATTGAACAGTAATTTAAAGATGGGGTATTAAGATGCAAGAAGATAAACTGTAAAAGTTGTATTAACAAACGGTAATTACAAAAACTACATTTTGGTGTAAGATTAAATACTTACACAAATAGGTTTATTGGCAACAATAAATTAGTGCTCCCACTCACTAATTTATGTTACGAAAAAAAGAAGAAAAGATTTACAAAAGAGGAGAAGAAGAAAAAAGATTTGTTTCACAAAATCGGTTTTAGCTCCCAAATAGTAAGAGTTGTAAAACGAATTCTGAGGAATAAATGAGATAGGGCTACCTATTTATAGCCTAAGGAAAGTGGAGTTCACCGGGAACCTATCACTTACCTGAACTATTCTATTCTTGAACTATTTTATTTTACAAAAGTAAAAATATTTTGCATGCCTACTTTTGTCTAAGAATAGTAAAAAACATAAATAGTTGTCTACTTATTTTACAACTAGTACAATGATTGCAAAACAACACATCACAAAGAATTTTGATAATTGAAATCTTGATCTTTGTGGCTGTCATGATTTGTTGAGACTGTTGTTGGAGTGATTACTACTGGTCCTTGAGAATTATTACCCTAGACTAGAGGTCACTATTCTTTGCTTGTTTTTGAAGAGTATGATGATCGTTGCATTGCACTCTGGTGTTATCATGATACCTTCAAAATTATTTTATTGCCATTTTGCTAAAGACAAATTCCTTTATTTATTTCATCTGAATTATTACTGAGATCATCATTCTTGGATGGGTCCTTCAATTGCTGAAGAGTGGCTTTCCTGGATTGCTTTTGTTTAGTAACTTGACTCTGTAAGTGATTTAGAGTCAGATTCATTATGTTCCTCCAAATAGAGAAGTATTTCTTGGAGTAATGTTTTCTTTAATTTGGAATTTGGAGTTGGGCCCTTTGATTTACCCTTTTGAAGAGGGTTTGGATTCGAATTTTGATTCAGGTTTGGAAGAATTTGGACTAGATAGTTTTATTTGTGGAGTTAGGTCAATGGGTTCATTAATTTTTAATGGAGCTTGGATGAAAGGATTTGCTAGTCTCATATTGGGATGGATACTTGCAAATTCATAATTGATGGATGCAATAACTTTCTGGGTATTCAATTTATCCTGCCATTTAACATAATATTCTCTGGTGAAAATTCCTCTTTCAATCGAGTATTGCCACTTATGTATATATATATNATATATATCTAAAAATTTAATATTCATTAATGAGACCATGATTTTGTATAAGTACAATAAGATTAAGATCATAGATGATGAATAAAATAGTCCGTAACATATTAAAGTATGAAATCTTTAATGAATGGTTGCTAGTACAGTTTCCTAAGCATTCTGAATGCATGTGATCTAGATCCAGATCACTGATGTGGATAAACATGTTAATTAAGGTACTTTATATAATTAGATTATATAAGACATGATCGATGTGAATTAATATCTTTATTAACTTTCCGTTTATCATAAATATTTAATACACATCAAAACTGATGTAGATTAGTCTGAATCCTGAGTAGTCCTGAACTCGTATACATATTTATTGGATCTTTTGGTTCACTCGTTAAAGTTTCTTGATAAAATAGACTAGTGACTTTTGTTTCGGAGATTAAGTGATATGGACAGTTGAGAACATAATATTACAAGATTTGGAATCCAAACATTCGTAATGGATCGTATTTTGGTTCCCTTAAATTTTAATTCTTGAACTGAATGGTTATTGAACACAAATTTATAATACGATAATAAATTGGACATACACTAGTGAATTAATGGTACTTAAAAATCAATAGGTAGTTAGAAGGGTAAAGTGGTAATTTTAACCAGTTTTAATTTACAAACCAATAATTGAAGGTCAAAACTATATGAAATGATTATATCAATGGACTACACGAGAATACTCTGTAAATATATTATGTAGTTACTAAGAGTGCAATTCCATATTTATAGTGGAGTAATAATGGAATTAATAAACAATATTATTTAATTAAAGAGTTTAATTAATAATCTTACTTATTGGAGATTAGAATTATGGTTCCATGGTCTCCGAGTCACTTTTGTACAACACAGTATAGGGTGTGAATATTTCAGAACATGAGAAAATGACTAGCTTACATAAGGAATTAAATTTTTTGGGCAAGTATATAATTATGAGATAATTATGTGATATTAACTAAGAATTAATTAATAATATTATTTATTATAATTTTTGGAAATTACCAATAAATAATAATATCAATGAATTTAATGTTGATTGATTAGTGAAACATAATATTTGATTTATGAAATTAAATAATATTAAATCATTATGAGATGATTTTATTTAGTTTATCTAATTTGTTAATTAACGGATAAGATAATTGATTAAGAGATTAGATAAGTTAATTATAAATTAACTGATATCTAGATATTCAACTAATTCATGTAAATAATAAATTATAGAATAATTGTCACGTGACATATTAAACTGGCACATGTTAGTATCTGATATTTGAATCAGAGATTGACATGAGTTACTATAGTGTCACGTGGCACTACAGTAACACGTGACTCACTCTAGTGCCACACGACACATTGTAGTGCCATTTTGCACTGTAGTGTTTGCTCAATTGTAGTGGATCTCACTGCAACGACACATTTATAATTGATTTATTATTTTGTAAATTCCTAAAAATCTGATGAGCCTTGACTTAAAAGATATAAATATATATTATTTCATTGGCCTTAGTGTGTGCAACTGGGTGATAAAATGTTAATAAAAAAGCTTTGTGTTTTTTTCAAATTTATTTAGAGTTTTGTCTCACAATAGTCATTCTCCAAAATCTCTAGATCTCATGTGTTGAGTACATCTAGCGACAAAAAAATGTCTTTGATTTATTCTACGAGTCCACACACATCCTAGTGTGTTTGGAGATTGGCTTGAAAAATCTTGGTGTGGATCTCGCAGTCTGTTGTTCGTGGGATTACAAGTTAATTTTTGCAAGGACACTTGATAAGACTACAAGATGTATAACTCTCATCTTTGTATGTCTTTGATTTAATATATAGATGTATAATGGATTCGATGAGAAAAAATATTTTTCATTAAAATGTTTTAATGTTTTTTATTTTTGGAAAACGTGATGTCGTAATTATTTTTATTTTCAATCGATAAAGTTTTGAAAGATTTAATTTTATTTAAAACCACCACACCTCCGCCACACGACGTCGCCGATATCAATAGTTGTCTTGCTCATTCCTAAATTTATGGGTTTGGGCTATTGTTAATGTAGGGATATGAAAGGAAAAAAAAAAACAATTATTAAATCCTAACTTTAGCCTTCCGCCAATCAACATTTTTTAAAAATTTACTTCTACAGTTGACTCTTTGTATTTGATTTACTTCTATCTCTCATTTTGGTCTAAACTCGAGGGCCCAACTTAATTTTTCCAATGCATTTCTTGTGCTCCTTTTCTTTTATTCTCTTTTCTCCCTATCTTCTTCTATTCCACTCTTATGAGCTTGCAAGATATGCCTCGTTGATGCAAGTCAAGTTCAAGTATTTCCGGCCACCCTACTACATTATTCCGACCAAGTGTCTTTGTCCACCCTGCTATGTTATTCTGACCAGTAGGTAACTGTGGGATTTCTTCTCAGAGCAAGAAATTTTTATGGCGGCTCTTTATACTTGGGGATGATTGATTATAGGTTTTATTGTTCATTGCACATAATCTGAATTTTTAATATTTTAAACAGCATAGGAAGACAAATCTTAGTCAAGACTTCTTCGCATGGTGTGATATGATGTTGGATCTGAAACGCCAATGCTTGGAGGGTTGAAGAAAAACTTGGAGGTGATCGAAGATGAAAAGAGATCTCTAAAGAAAAATTTGAAAGTGGTCGAGGAAGAACTTTGAAGTTCTTAGGTATACAGTAAAGCAATCGGAGAACGAAAGTTGCGGTTTCGTAAAAAACTAAGAAATTGTGCCTTTTAGTTATATTGCTGCTGCTGTTGATGATTACTTCATCTCTAATCATTGGGTTAATAGTGCAGAGATATGGGGGTCAGGCTGTAAGTGGAGGTATTGCAGACAATGGTGTATTTTATAGGTGCAGATACGTCTACTATGGATTATTAGTGTTTTGTTAATTCGATAGTTGTATGTGCATCTTTATTGTGCAACTTATGTTATTTGGTATATTTATTCTTGTAATCGTGTATTTTGATAATGCAAGTTTGATAAATACTTGAGAACCTATTATTTTGTTTTATTTATTTTCTTTCAAGTACTTTTTTTGTTACCTACCCAATACCTTTGTTCCAACAAATTTGAATGTGGGTAGCATCATTATTGCTATCGATGCATTCTCGTTTTGCATATATTTTGTGCTAGGAATAACATTTTTGGTTGTCGACCACCATTTTTTTAAAATGTCTAGAACAACCAAGCAAATGAAATCTTTGTTAAGAAAAAACCAACCAATGACACTTCGTTTCATCTTGTAAAAATGAACAACCAGAAATTACAGGAAGTTCCACTCTTGACGATAGCTACAAAGTGGAGCACGTATTATATTTATTATATTTAATAAGTTCGATATGCATAGTCAAATATTGAAACATCAACAAACGTTCATAATAATTGATCAATCTACCCTCACTCCAACCAAAATTTTGGTCATCATAAAGGCTTATCGGAATAGCTATGTTTTTTACACAAAAAATTGGTCACTGAAGCCGACATTACATAGTAGTTATAAGTTGGTATTAAAAAAACATCAGATATCTTCATACTTTTTTTTTCAAATATGACATTATTCCAGATCTTAAAGTGTATTTCGAATCACGTGTTGAATAGAACACTTTTTTGCACCTTTAGACACATGAAAGGAAATAAAGTATGTGAAATAGACTTGATTAACTTCTTTAATCTCTCTCAATACGGTATTTTACTACGAGAGCTTGGAGAAAACCAAAGATATGAGATCAATTCTAGGGATAACTTTCTTCTTTCATAATCGACATTCTATAAGTACTACTGTTCAACTCACTAATCCTTTATTTAACAGTAGTCATTGCCTTTTTCTTACTCATCCTTAAGATTTAATTTTATGGGTGAGACTTAGACTACATCAGCAACATACATTCCAACTTGAACAGACAAACAAAATTCAACCAAGAACATAGTGAAGAAAAAATTGAACAAATAAAAAATCACAATTTGGATGTGAAAAAGCTAGTTGTCACCTGTTGGTGTTAGTTATTTTGACTTTTTAAGTTAATAATCAAATTTTGATGATAAAAAATTTTAAGTACTAACATTGTTTTGCAAGAGTTTTTCTATCCTATTCACAGTAATACTCGTATTGAAAATTATGTAAGAAGAGGCGTGAAGATATTTGAAAGATCATGAAGATTTAGAAGATAAATATTTATATAGAAACTCAAATTATTAAGATGATAAATTATATGGCCATAGGTTAGCTAAAATGGGTCTCAAAATTCATTATTTTGAACGAATTAGTTTTTACCATGGTAAATATATTTTAACTACACTGACTTTGTCCGCCTCTGTCAAGATCTTGACGTCTGCTATTGTATCACCGGACAAGGTTTGAAAGTGAATAAATCTAAAAATGGAATTTTTTGTAAAAACGTCAAAATACAACAGTCAACCAGATGACCGCTGAAGGGCCAACGGACGTCCGCTCCTTGCAAATTGCTCCAAGGGCTATATTTTCTTCACCTATATATACAACAATTGAGCACGATTTGATAGAGAAATTTCTAAAAACCTTTTACAATATGTGAGTGGTATAATTCCTCATCTTAGTGTTTGAGTTGTAGTATGATCTGTGAGCAAAGTTGTATATCTACTCTAAGTAAGGGAGGAGTTGCTTTTTGTTCTCGAGGACATTGAGATTGTAACTAGAACTAATTTCTCCCATTAAATTAAATCGTGTACGAGGTTTGATCTTCAACGGTGAAGAATGTCATGATTCTAGAGAAAACGTCAAGGAGGTATATTGGAGTATGAATGTAGGCAAGGAGTGTGGAACTACATAAATTTTTTTTTGTTCTTTCTCTCTTCCCTTATCTCTTAACTTTATTATTCTGTACTTTATTTTTTTTTATATTAAGTCATTTGCCACTATCGTAAATTTTGAATAGAATTGCACGATCTTCTCCATCGGCTCCGTCAGCTCAAATCTCAAGGACTTTAATCTGTTGAACATGTCAACCAGTATAAAAAGTTTTGATGTGAAGTTCTTTTCTTTTATGTTTTCCTCAATACACTGAAACTTACGTCCGTCCAACAGATAATTCAGTGTCTACGTTGAACTTTCAATGCAGTGGCAAACGAAAAGACAACTCAAAGTAATAGTCCAAAATCACCTTTAATAATCTAACTTATATCTATAGCTTGATGAGGTGAAAGCCATAAAATCACACACCTCAAAAATATTTATTGCCCCTTAAATAATATCACTTTTTTTTATCACCTACGTCCTTCCATAAGAAGGGTAATTATCTTTCGTCTAATGCATAAAAAATAGACCAAATTCTCTAGGTCAAAGTATCAATAAGGTATTGAAATCTGAAATTTTTTATTTATATTTTTAAAGTATTTTAAGCCGTTATTTTCTGAATTAAGAGACGTAACCGCCACTTGCTTGTACAACATTCCATAAAAATTAGCAACCATGTCGATCGGTTCATAATCGAGTTTGTCTTTATGAGCATTGTGGACACATTCCTAGTGAATGGTATTATGTCGTCGAATCAATGAGGTGCTTATAAATAGACCTACCACTTTAACAAAATCCAAACCATTGACTCATTATAAGTTGGTGATCCAATATGACTTCATAATTAATCATCAAAGTGGCAATTGTTACACTACTGATAACATGGCATATGTAGGTTATTAAGGATTCAATGCATTCAAAAGTGAGAATGATAGGTGTTCTATTTTACATGTATTGTACCCTGCCTAATTCAGGTGAAAGATAGTACTGAGTTGATAATGATGTCCAACTATCATCACGGTATTAGGACAATTAAATTATCATTTTTGCTGGATTCAGTAGTAGTTCAGGTGATGAGGAGACGGGAAACTCCTACATCGACTTTATAGTATTGGTCGACCTTGATATTTTTTTTTTACATTACTTTGTCTCGAGGGTGCAAGTACGGTTTTTTATACCTCATTTATTAAATTTTTATTAATCAAATTTTGATTTTTCTTGGTATGTTAGTTATTTTTTTATTTAAATTTGCATGATCTTATGGAATTCACTTATTAATAAACATTTAAAATTATAAAATAGAAATAATATATTCGTGATATTTGTGCCTACTCGTCAAAAATCATACAAGCTCAAAACATTACAAAGTCTTGCTCTCTTCAAAAGTTTTAGGATCACTTATGAAAATTTTCTCATGGTGTGTAACATCAATAAATATTACTAAATAGTATCCTTCATATTAATGCAAATAATTAAAATCTCATGATGTCACCCGAAAAATAGAAAATGTACTTTCGATGACCTTATTTCCATACACGTACAACATGCTTAGGTGCATAAGATTTATAAGGACTAGTACAAAGTAATGCATGTTTAGGGTTATTAGTTTTTTTTTACCATCATGGATATATCCTTTCAATGGTTTAGCTTGATTCCTTCTACTTTGGACTAAAGATTGGGCCTATGCTACTTTTGTCATACGTTACCCTCATTTTGGTGATTTGTTCCTTACACGGGGATTACTCCAAAACTAATGAAGTATGGGATCCCACAAGGTGTATGGTGTACCAATGTCGTTTTGGAGGGAGTGATTATGATAGAAGCTTGCAATGATTGGATGGATCTCTATAGCCAAGGCTATTCTAATAAGGAAAATTAATATACTTATTGTTTAATTTGAGAGGGTACATACTGATCCTAAAAATGATCCTAAAAATAACACTATAATGGATTCTCAAGCTCAATCAATTTATAGATGAGTAGGGAGAGGCAATAATATAAGTAACTCACAATGACGATGTTGTTCAGCCAAAAACTTGGTTTTTCAGCAATCCGTTGTTAACACAAATAGTTGCACAATAGTAGTAGTGGCTTACTGAAAAATCAAGTTGAAGCTTGATTACGGATTACACTAAATAATTTGGAGATATTTACTGATAAATAACGTTAATATATCATATCTAAATCGTGAAAGCAGATGAGGGTTTCATTAGTCTTTGAAGCTGTGAAGATATTTATCGATTGCAAAATCAACTTTAAAATTTGCCAATAAATTTGTGTTCAACAAGGTGGCCACCAATTATCTTTACACAATAAAATGCAAATTGTTCAAAATCTTTTCCTAACCCGCTCATCCGATTAAGTGACCTGCATGTACTCACAGCGTGGTACTGGGTTTCTTTGTCCCATTATCGTAGGATTTTTTTGCCTTGGCTATTGACTCAAATCCTGAATGATATGAGCATGTTAACCTACTCATCATTGTCAATTATATTTTGGTGATATGCACTACACACGGTAACTTACATTTTGAATGGAGTGCTCTTTAAGTCTATAAGGAAGACACCTTTAGAGTTATTGAATGGCTCCAAACCTACTTTTCATCATTTCTGTATATGGGAGTGTCCAGCTCACGTTCTTAGACCAAAGACTGAAAAGTTAGACTCAAGGTCTGAGGTATGCATATTCGTTGGATATTCTCTAGAGACTAGAGGTGGGTAGTTTTATAGTCACAATAATCAAAAGGTGTTTGTGTCAACAAATGCAATCTTTCTTAAGCATGACTATATGCAAAACTACAAACCTCGTAGCAAAGTAGTTCTCAGGGAATTAGTGACTGATGAGATCAGAGCACATTCGATTTCTACTGATCAACGACAAACCACATAAACCATAGTTCCTGCAAAAGAAACCCCAGTGCAACGTCATAATTGGAGGGTTGTGAGACAACCAGTTCGCTACGAACTAGATGCACATATCCTAATGTGAGATACTAATAAGGAAAATTCATTATCTTATGAAGAAGTAATGGATGATCCTGAAAAGGAGAAATGGCAAGATGTCATGAACCAGGAAATGGAATCTATGTATTCCAATTCTATCTGGAAACTTATAGATCCACCTGAAGATGTCAGGCCCATTGGATGTAATTGGATGATCAAGAAGAAAAGAGGTGTAGATGGAAAAGTAGAGACTTTCAAGGCACCGTTAGTAGCTAAGGGCTATACACAAAGGGAGGGAGTCGATTATGAAGAGACATTCTCCCTTATGACCATGCTAAAATCCATTCACATCATTTTGTCCATAGCCGTTAGTTTTGATTATGTGATATGGTAAATGGACGTCAAGACAGTTTTTCTGGATGACTCTCTCAAATATTTTGATATCGTAAATTTGTCATTCATTAGAGAATCAACGAACTCAAGAAAAATAAAGTAATTAGAGAGGCTAACAGATTATTTACCTAGCTCTAATTATGAACTATTTATGGTAGATTAGATATCTGTGGTACTTATATCAATGGATATCCAAGAGTGTAACTCCTACTCTATATTGGAGTAACTTCTAAATTAATATAATGTTATATTAATTAAACTATTTAATTAACTATAGATCTTATTGGAGCTTAAGATTTTAGGTCCATACATCGTCATGCATCTATGTGAACACTAGTTGGACTAGTAAATTAGATTACAATAAAATAGTTCAGAATTACCAAATTTTTAATTATTACACATTTTATAAATGTATGATAATAGGAGTTTCTTTTTGTTATAAATTATATGATAAGAACCAAAATAATTCATCAATAAAATTAATTGATATATGTAAATAATGTGATTATTTGATATGTTAAAATTAGATTATATAGTGTGGTGGGACCTCATTGTGTGTGCCTACCACATGTAATTATTCACTTATGCGATAAGCGTTTACATACCAAATTGTAGAAAGAAATGGGTCTAAAGTCATGTATAGTCTGAGGTTGGTTGGTCTTATGAATTAGTGAGATGGATGTATGGTTAACTTGGTGCCAAAGTTGTCCTTATTGAAAACTTTAACACAACTTTTTAATACATCATTTCCAACAAAAATTGCTTGAAAAATCATCTGTAAAACCATTACGGCTAGAAGCCTTAGAGTCATGGATAAGATTGCCTACTTGATCTCATTTAAGGACATTGTTCTCTTCAGAGAATTAGCTTGCTCAACATTTATCTTATTGGGGTCGATCAAGTTAAAAATGCTCCAATTAAAGTTGGACAATGCCTCTTTAGTCCCCAGCAGAGTGGAGTAGCGTTGGACAAGATTCTAAAGACCATCTATGTTGGTCACAATATTACCATGATCATCAGTGAGCTGCACAATTCCATCCTTGATATTGTTCCTCTTGATCAACTTGTAGAAGTAGGCAGTATAGTTGCCCCTATGGTTTATCGATTGTGCTCTGGATGCCAAAGTTCCCTAACTTTCAATCTCAGTTTCAACCTCCTGGCATATCTGATCATTTCCCTTTAGTGCTTCACTTAAATGGGATGCTAAATAGAGCCCTTATTAGTTTTAAGTTATTTGTTTTTTAGGATGACAAAGAGGATTCCCTCCCATGTATTCTACAAGCCTGGTGATCTTTTCATGTGTCGGGCTCTCTTATGAAGCAAATTTATGGTAATCTTAGGGCACAATGCTCCTATGGTTGCTAAAGAAACACATTCCTCTCCTATATCCATAGAGCTTAGGCCAGAACCACTTTGGAGCATGTTCAATGTAGATGTCTCTTCAATCCTCAAGATATATGCCTCGAAGCTTAGGAGAAAATTGCATTCCAAAAGTTGTTATCTCCCTCACCAATATGCATGCTTTTATATATAGTATGATGTGAATATGTTATTCATATTTTGACCTTCAATTATTTTTTCTTATAACAAAGTTATTTAAAATATATTGTTAATGTCATCTAATATATGTCAAATCAAATTTTAAATTATATTGTTACAACATATCATAATAACTATTATAAATGTAATTTATGTCAAAAAATATACTGTTAATATCAACTAATATATGTCAAATCATATTATAAATTATATTATTACAAGAAAACATAGTAATTATTGTAAATATAATTTATAAATAATCAGTAAGTGTGTAACTTAAAGAGTGAATTAATTATTTAACTAAATAGTTTTATTATTCTATGGTGACATTTAATTTAAAATTGAAAAATAATTTAGTGATTTTAAGAAATAATGAGGACAAACTTGTTCAAAAATATCTGTGGATGATCTCTATGTTTGCCTGCATCTCTGTGGATGATCTCATCTTCAGCGTTGTCTTCAACTCCGGCATCTTCTGCTTCCCTTCACAGTTAATTTGTTCGTTGTTGTTTCGTTGCGCTGTCTGACTAAGAATGATCTGAACGTATTCTTATTTATTTTCTCTTTTTATGCTGATGTGATTAATTAGGCAGCAAATTAATGTAAATGTTACGCAACTTTTATTCTTAATTAATTTTAGACATTTTATTGAATTTCCATATTTATGCTGGTCAATAATTAGGAGCTGTCAATTTTTATTTTCTTTCTTTAGATAGAGATTTCTTTTATTAGTTTTATTCTTAACATTTAAGAATCGAGAGGACGTCAGAAAAGAATTAAGAAGTTTCACAAAATCTTCCTCTTTATTTGCATCTTCTCCTTGTGTCATAAGAGTATTATTTGACCAGTACTTCACGAACTCGTTCTCCTAAAGTGATGAGAGATGAAAGTTCAGATCTGTCTCGTAGAGCTAGAACAATTTCGCGATTTTAAGCGGTAGGTCACACACTGACCCCAAGCACGACCCTGAGCCCGACTCGACCCGACTCCGAGCCAGAGCCCGACCCCAGCCCCGACCTAAAGCGTAACCCTGACCTTGACCCCGACCCCAACCACGACCTCAACACCAAGCTGGACCCCGACCCTTACCCAACCCCGAGTCTGACCCTGACCCCGAGCCTATCCCCAACCCCGAGCCCGACCATGATCCCGAGCCTGACCCATACCCAGACGTCAACCCAGACCCAGACCTAGACCTAGACATCGACCCACACTCATACCCAGACCAGACCCAGACCTAGACATCGACCCACACTCATATCCAGACCTGACCCTGACCCTGACCTCGACCCCATCCCTGAGCCCGAGCCCTACACGATACGGACCTCGACCTCGAGCCTGACCCTGAGCCAGATTCTGACCCCGAGCTCGACCCCGACCTCGAGCCAGACCCCGACCCCAACCTGACCCCGAGCCCGTCCCCAACCTCGAGCCCGGCCACGATCCTAAGCCCATCCTCGACCATGACACTAAGGTCGACTCACGATCCACGACACACGATACACGAGACATACCCCCAAGCCCACGACCCCAGACCCATTTGGTATATACTATGTTAATCTAGTGTTAATCATCAATATACAAGTACACATTGGATACATATTAGGGTACCCCATGTCTTGATGTGTATTACACATATCTATCCATTTTATTTAATATGAGTATGGATGGGTAGGGTATGTGTAGGGTATGTGTAGGGTATGTGTAGGGTATGTGTAGGGTATGTGTAGGGTATGGGTAATAAAAATTTAAGATGAGTATAGATAGAGTATTACTCATACCCTAAAATACTCACTCATTACCATCTCTAATCCAGATGCCAATCTTTCGCTTCATTTTTTCTTTTCCTCTTTTTGTTTTTTTGCCTTTCCTACAGTTGGATGGCATCTGCTTATTCATAACGGTAGGAAAAGAAAAAAAGAAAAAAAAAAGGAAATTATATGGGTGAGTGTTTGGTAATAAATTAAAATTTTATATTAAATAAATGGGAATGTAAGATTAATGAGTTTAATTTATAGAAACATTTTAATTGTAAGTGGTATAAGAGATTATAATTTAATTTTTATTTACAAGTATTCACAATCGGTAATAATATTTTGAAAATTATAGAAAAACTTAATAATCACCTAAAAGTAGATTAAAGAAAATAGAAAAACTTAATAATCACCTAAAAGTAGATTAAAGAAACTGACGTAAAATTTTGAAAAGAAACAAATAGTTAAAAATCCAAGAAATCTTATTAAAATTTCAGAAATTATAATAGATGATCAAATTTGTTAATAGTAAGTTATGAAATGACCTAATAGTTTTTTAAGAGATAAATGAGCATTGTTTAGTTATGGTGAAAATTATAATGATATGTCTATTCTACCTTTTTCAATCTCACGTTTGAGTTCAATTCTTTAAGTAATGTTTTTTAGATTTTTTTATTTTTTAAATCCCTATAATTTTAGGAGTGGACTTTACGTCAATTCTTTGTAATCTAAACTCAAAAATTGAGTTTTGTTTTTGTTTAAATTACAAACTAACTTAAGAATTCCCTCTCAATTTTACGATTTGTTACCTCCAATATTTTTATGTTTTTCATTATACTATATTTTATATTCACAATCCACTACCACGATTAATTTAAGAATTCCTTAAAAAAATATTTATTATCTTAAATAAACTTTAATCAATATTATCTGATATTAAACTCTATTTATTCAATATTAAATCATTCTAAATAATTATTAATATAATATCATTTGATTGTTAATGTGATTATTAGAACTTTACAATTTCACAATTTTAAGCGGTAGGTCACACACACCGACCCCGAGCTCGACCCTGAGCCCGACACGACCCCAACCCCGACCTCGAGCCTGACTCGACCCCGACTCCGAGCCAGAGCCCGACTCCGGCCCCGACCTAGAGCGTAACCCTGACCTTGACCCCGACCCCAACCACGACCTCAACCCCAAGCTGGACCTCGACCCTACCCCGACCCCGAGTCTGACCCTGACCCCGAGCCCGACACAAATCCTGAGCCTGACCCAAACCCAGACCCAGACTTCTACCCAGACCCAGACCTGCCCTGACCCTTACCTCGACCCACACTCATACCCAGACTCGACCCTGACCCTGACCTCGACCCCGTCTCCGAGCCCGAGCCCTACACGATGCTGACCCCGACCTCGAGCCTGACCCTAGGCCAGAGCCCAACCCCGAGCCCGACCCCAACCTCGAGCCTGAACCCAACCCCAACCTGGCCCCAAGCTCGTCCCCAACCCCGAGCCCAGCCACGATCCCGAGCCCGAGCCTGACCCCCACCTCAAGCCTGAGCCCGACCATAACCCTGAGGTCGTCCCCGACCATGACACCGAGGTCGACTCATGACCCACGACACACGGTACACGAGACAGACCCCCAAGCCCACGACCCCGACCCATTTGGTATATAGTATTTTAATCTAATGTTAATCATCAATATACAAGTACACATTGGATACACATTAGGGTACCCCATGTCTTGATGTGTTTACACATACCTATCCATTTAATTTAATATGAGTATGGGTAGGGTATGTGTAGGGTATGTGTAGGGTATGTGTAGGGTATGTGTAGGGTATGTGTAGAGTATGGGTAATAAAAATTTAAGATGAGTATAGGTAGAGTATTACTCATACCCTAAAATACTCACTCATTACCATCTCTAATCCACATGCCAATCTTTTGCTTCATTTTTTCTTTTCCTCTTTTTGTTTTTTTTGCTTTTCCTACAGTTGGATGGCATCTGCTTATTCATAACGGTGGGAAAAGAAAAAAAGAAAAAAAATTTGGAAATTATATGGGTGAGTGTTTGGTCATAAATTAAAATTTTATATTAAATAAATGAGAATGTAAGATTAATGGGTTTAATTTATAGAAACATTTTAATTATAAGTGGTATAAGAGATTATAGTTTAATTTTTATTTGCAAGTATTCACAATAGGTAATAATATTTTGAAAATTATAGAAAGACTTAATAATCACCGAAAAGTAGATTAAAGAAACTGATGTAAAAATTTGAAAAGAACAAAATCCTATTAAAATTTCACAAGTTATAGTATATAAATGACATTGTTTAGTTATTATAAAAATTATAATGATATGTCTATTCAACCTTTTTCAATCTCATGTTTGAGTTCAATTCTTTAAGTATTGTTTTTTAGATTTTTTTTTTATTTTTAAATCCCCATAATTTTAGGGGTGGACTTTTCGGCAATTCTTTGTAATCTAAACTTAAATTTGAGTTTTGTTTTTGTTTAAATTACAAACTAACTTAAGAATTCCCTCCCAATTTTACGATTTGCTGCCTCTAATATTTTTATATTTTCCATTATGCTATATTTTATATTCACAATCCACTACCTCGATTAATTTGAGAATTCCTTAAATAAATATTTATTATCTTAAATAAACTTTAATATAATATTATCTGATATTAAACTCTATTTATTCAATATTAAATCATTCTACATAATTATTAATATAATGTCATTTGATTGTTAATGTGTTTGTTAGAACTTTAATATCATATTATTCATTAACACTCTATTTATATTGTACTTATTAACTATTAGCATAATCCTAAATAAATGTTAGTATATATTATCTTATTGTTAATCATTTTATCATAATATAAATATTATTTATAAATTTATAATAACAAAGCGTTCAATTAATATTATCTTCGTATTTAATTAGTAAATATTGTCATAATCACCCAAGTGCAAAGGAATTACTATTTAAATTTAAAAAAAATAACTTAAAAATCTTAGTAGAAACATGTGATATGTGATATGGGTATTGTAGATAAATGATAAAAAATTAAAATCAAATTAAATAGAAAGTTTCATCTATCTATTACGTTTTTTAGGCCAATTCAAACTTACTACTAAGAAATAGGTGTATCCATGCAATTTTCCCTTTAAAATTTGATTAAAAGAAGTCATTAAAATTTGGGTAAACAATCCCAAAGCCCATAAAAAATTAGGTTTGGAAAAGCTGATTTTCTGGAAAAAAAAATGTTCAACTTTCAAATGTGAGATTTGTACAATCAAACATAAAAAATTAACTATCCAAATGTTTATTTATAAATAATTGACAAAGATTTAGAAACAAATAAAATGAACAATGATATGAAGATTGAGT
The DNA here is from genome assembly GCA_003255025.1 of Datisca glomerata. Taxonomy (NCBI): domain Eukaryota; kingdom Viridiplantae; phylum Streptophyta; class Magnoliopsida; order Cucurbitales; family Datiscaceae; genus Datisca; species Datisca glomerata. The sequence goes on from QANY01008011.1 coordinate 199,896, forward strand.
AAGGGGATAATATTGATACTCCTCTTTTGAGGAGGCATCACATATCTATTAAGGAGGGCATCATTTTTTCTCTTGGGAATAGGATGTCCCTTGAAATACAATTCCCTAAACATGGCTATTTTAAAAGATACCCACTAATATCATAATCTCATGTCAAGATACTCCTATCCCTACGACTCGTAAGGGAATTTAACACCGGCTGGGCTAGTGCATAAATGTTATTTTAATAAGTTTTGTGTTATATGACGCTACATGCCCTGCACATGACAATTTAACTGAAAATAGACAGAAAAATGGATGAAAGAGGTTTTTTAATTGATGATGAAAGTTGAATGGTCTCTAAGAATAGATTAAAGTTGATAGGGTATAGTTGAAATATGATCAAACTTAAGGAGATTTGATTAAAATTAACCCTTTTACAATTGCATAAAAGTTTATTCTAAATTTGTTTCCTCTCTCCATTTTTTGTCAAAAGAATAATTTCATTAAAAAATTAAACTTGACATAACAAAGCTTCCGTTTCCAAGAAAGGACCGAAAACATGAAAGGTTCATCAACAAAAATAGGATTATCACTAACACAGCAATTCCTAGCACAATGATGAGCGAGAATTTTTAAGGAGCTAGGACAAAATCGAATATCAAAACTAGAGAAATTAGGACGTAGAGCTAGGATATCCTCAATGATATATCTAATATTAGGTGGTTTGTTAGAGCAATAACGAACAACATCCACTAATCAAGAACAATCTGAAAACACCAGGAGTTTATCCTTGGTTAAAGTGTATCATTTCAGTCAGCGCCCAAACCACACCGAAGGCCTCCGCCCGAGTCACAAAAATTGTCCAGTGTAGCCTCTTATATACTACTCCTTTCACTTTTTCACTAGGACCCACAAAGCCCAATTGATACCCCCATACCATCGTCTGGATTCCTTGAAGTATCACAAAATAGCACCACACCCAAGAATGACCACAGTTGCTTATCGAACAATCAGCCCGCCCACCGAGAACCTCAATGTCTGACATAATCATCCCACGCTAATATTCTGTAAATTGGGCCTCGGCAAATTTAATAGCACTAGTCGGATCGAAGGATTTGACATTAAAGCATAACTCATTCTAAGCTTTCCAATGACGCTAGAGATGGAAAATAAAACAACTCGTCGTATCCATAACATTGATCAGCATGGCGAAAAATCAGAAATTTTATTCCATAGGTCCACCATTGAAACACCTGAAATCAGACTTGGCCTCAAACCAATCTACTAAGAGCCAGAATCTCTCTACAACTGTACAAAGAAAAAAAATATGGATACTCGATTCATCAGCTTCACCACAAAGGGCATCTGGATTTATGTTAAAACCTTTTGAATCAATGTTCATTTTGCACGCCAGAAATGTATTTAACGCTCTCCATATAAAATCTCCAGACCACCTTCCAATTTACATCCGAATAATTTGAACATCCACTTCCATAATTCTTCTTATTACCCATACTCCCATCAAATAGCATGGTCCTCGTGATCTTATGACCCGTTTTAACTAAAAATAACCCATTAGGATTGAAATGCCATATCCATTCATTCTCTCCTCCCTCACCGAATTGGCTAAGTGGAATAGCGCAAATGTATTCAACATCAAACGGAAGAAAATGATCATCAATACGCGTGCGATGCTTCTTGAAGGTAGTATTAGATCATTAACCTTGAAGAGATTAGGAACCCTGGTGAGATGGTCTTAAGTGTATTTGAATGTGGCACCTAAGGATCTTCTAAAAAATTAATCGACCCCTCATCTCCCACCATCCAACGAATACCACCAGCACTTTCGTACCTTCAAGAATACTAATCCAACCAATCCATATATCGTAAGAATATTGATAATTAAGTACATGTAATTCAGATTCATTTGCCTTACAGAAGAGCAAAAAATTGGTGGGAGATAATCGGACCTTAACAGTGAAACTGGAACCATGTAATGAACTTATGATTCAACGTGAACGCCAGCGAAGATGAGAGAGCATCAACATAGATTAAAAATAAAAATGGATAGAATGGGTCCCCATGCCAAAGGCCTCAGTACGGCTTAAAATCCTTGCTACATTCACCATTTATTTCAACATTGAAGGAGACCGTAGAAATGCAAGAATACACCCAATCACACCATTTAATAGAAAAACTCATTCTTCACATAATAGTATTAACGAAGTTTCGTTCTACTCTGTCATAAGCCTTGGACATGTCTAGTTTAATAGCTGCATCAAATTCCTACCCCTTTTCCTAGTCTGAAAAGTATGCACGATCTTCGTAGGTAATGAATATGTTATCCACTATCTGACGCTAGCTATAAAATCACTCTAGAACTCACTAATGACTTTTCCTATAACGGTGTGAAGCTTATTAGTGAGAACCTTTGAAATAATTTTATACAAAACATTACATAAGCGTATTGGACGAAACTGACTTATAGATTGTCGACTATCTACTTTGGGGATGAGCACAATCGAAGTACGATTTAAATCAGCATGCACATGACAATTTTTAAAAAATCATAAACAAGGGAATGACATCATTACCAACAAGCGACCAATTATTTTGAAAGAATGTGGTAGTGTAACCGTCCTGGACTCGGGGGGTTTTGCACGGGTGCATCTCTTTTAGAGCTCCAAGAATTTCATCGTTACTAACATCTCGATCAAGTGCTATTTTGTCATTCACTAGCATCCATCGTCGGAGATATAAATTGAAAAATTCCAATAATTTTTCCTTGCCAAAAAAGTGGCCTACAATGGTATTATCCCAAAGTTTGATGCCCTCCTGAATAAGCTCTTTATTGATAATATATTTCCCACCGGTGATATCAAGTGAAGGAGGGGGGTAAAGGGTTTTGGACCGTGAAAGGAACATTGATAGGCCTAACCTTATCCACCCGTTTAGGTTTGGAAAGCTCATCCTTGTGCTCATTTTCATTACTATTGTCATGTACGTTCTGAGTGTCAGTGTTGTCATCCTTTTTCTCGTTGTCATTATAATTTCCGTGCAAACTCAGGTTGATAGTATCTTTAATGCCAGTAACGATGCTTTGATAGATTGAATTTTCCTTTACCTCTCCTAATTTATCACTTAAATATTTAATGGTATCAATTATATGAGAACCCATATTAAATAATAATGATTTGAGAAAAATCATGGTGATTATACTCCCTATTATAATTTCAACACAAATTTGTAAAACCGTATATAATATATAACACATTAATAATGGATTATGAAAAATAATTTGAGCAAATTTTGTAATTAGTATATAATATATATATATATATATAGAGNATATATATATATTTTTTAGGCATCATGACTGAGTAGAATTAGTCTCACTTCAAAACGGTAGAGACACATGTAGTTTTACATTAAAAAAATGAAAAGCTGCAATTCACGGGCATTTAGCTAGTAGTTGGTATTTTTCGGTAATATAAATTGACACTACTCTTAGTTAGCCACTTGTAGCATGAGATCAATTTAAAAAAAAAAATTAAATCTTTTAATGATTTGAAATAGTAAAATGTCGAATAATGCGGGTTAAGCACCAATGAAACAGGTTTACCAGGAAGATTCTGTACATATCATCCAAGCCACTCTATCTATTTGTCAAAATAATATTAATTTTTTTTTCTTTTCCCTCTTCAATCCTCTTATAGACAAAATTCCCGGACCAAGACGAAAATGCCAAAACCAAGATGAATTTTTCTTCCATTGCCCATTTTGTTGGTTTTTTCTACATTTCAAAATGACATTAAGATAATCACAGCCATTCAATTCTCCAGATAGTGGTTAGAAAATCAGTCGCAGTCCATGATTTGGTGAAGATTAATAGAAAAATTAAACATGTTTTCATCTTACAGCGAAAGGCTATTATATTCTAAGAAGACAAGAAAGAAAGAAAGAAAGAAAGAAAGAAAGAAAATGATGGATTGCATCTGCCGCTACAAATTGGTCTAATTTTTAAGTCAACGTATGAAATTGAAGATAATCCCATACTTCATTTTCCTCTGTTTTTTCTCCGATTTCTCTCCCTCTCCCAACTAATGCCCTACTCAATTTCTTCTTAAACCCAATTCTGGTTCTTCACGAAATCGATCTTGTTCCGGTTTCTGTTACCATAAAATGAATTCGAGGCTTTACACGTCTTCCCCAGTTCCTCTTTCCTTAACTTTACTGTTCTTGGTTGTGGCTGAAATCCCTATTATATGCTGTAGCTCTTTCGATTGGTACTCAGCTTGTATCAACAAATTTCATTGTGGGAGTATCACCGGCGTCGGCTATCCGTTCTGGGGCGACGGCCGACCTTCCGGTTGTGGCCACCCTGCGTTATATCTCAACTGTACTAAAACTGCCGATACAATCATAGAAATATTTGGTTTAAAATACCTTGTATTGGGATTTTCTGAAAATATCCATACTCTCACAATCACTAGAGATGATTACAAATATGACCTTTGCTCACCAAAATTCGTAAACACTACAATTGATTACAACCTGTTTGATGAAGTTCCTGAATTCCAAAACATCAGCCTTATATATTGCCAGTCTCCTTACGAAGGTAAAGCCGGCCAATTCAACTGTCCTTCATATGGGTTTGGGTATATGGAAATGGGAGCTCGTGGTCCTGGCCTATGCAATGAGAGCGTTGTTGTGCCAATACCTTCGATGGGGATTGCAGATATTTTGAATTCGTCAAAGGTAGAGCAGGCTATTAAACAAGGATTTGACGTGAAATGGAAAGTTGATAAGCTTTGTGATGAGTGCGTCAACTCCACAGGGGTTTGTGGTTATGACATGGTTTTGAATCAGACTACTTGCTATTATTCTTCAGCAGCTGGTGGCATCCCACCGTCTTCACCTGGTATGTTTATTATCTTCATTTACGACCATTTTGTGCTGCAGAAATTTGAGTTTTTTAGTTTTTACCACGTCTGTGCATCTTCTCTTACCATGCTTTGGGTTTGCCCGATAAGAGAGTCAAATACAAATATATTTTAGAAAAGTGACTCAGACTTGGAATTATAAGTTTAGAAATAGTTGCTTCATTGTTTTTTCAAGATAGCTTCCGTTTGAATCATCTTTTTTCAATTTTCTCATACTTAATCGAGGATTTGTCTAGGATACAATCACGTTATTAGGACGGCAAAAAAAAAAAGAAAATTATATTTAATTCTGATATGATTCTCTGGGTATTGTTGGGGTGTTTGATCTGTTTGATCACAATTAGATTGTATGACTAGTTTAGAGTCTATCCTCTCTGTTTATAGTTTAGAGTTTAATTTTGTTTTGAAACCTCTCTGTTCTCTTGTTCTCTAAATTGTGAATACAATTCCTATGTCCATGAACGGAAAAACGTTACCAAAAATTCAGGAGTCTTGGCGGTTTTAGGCACACATTTTTATATTTAAATCATCTCAATCACATATTTCGATCAATGGTTGATATATAAATTGATGTTGTAACGTCAATAAAGCAATAATAAAATAATATTTTTAATGTGTTTCGGCTGATTTCTCTATATGCACAGATATTTTATTATCAGCATCACATCACATACTCGACATCGATTCAACTACTTAACCAAAATCTCATTACATATAAATCTAAACTCAACACATGCAAAACATATATTTTAGAAACTATAGCTAACTTAAACTAAAGTCAACACTCTCGATCGGACATGAGCAATCCACTAACTTAAAAATTATATTCAGCACGAGCAAAGTCTCTTAACTAGCCTCTCAATATCATGAGGTATTCTTTCTTATGATAGAGACATATTCTCTCATTTTAAGAATATCATATATTTATTCAGGCAGAACGTTCCCATCACGAGATACTCCTTTTAAGATAGAATCATATCTGTCAAAACAGAACTACAAAATCTCCCACAAATACATTATATTTATAGACGCTCCAAAGTCTTAATTTTTCTATCCAAAATAAGATTTTCATTTAGAATATCAAATAATATTTTCAATTAGATCTATTTACAAATAAATTTATTTACCCACGTCCTATATCTTTTTGTAGATAATGAAATCAATAATGTCTTCCGAGAACGTCAAAGACACGTTCCATTAAAAGAATAGCAAAAGCTAAGCATGCGCATGCCCGAATCACACCCCCATGAGTCATCCTACCTACTCTACCTAGACAAATTAAAAATTTATGAAATTAGGGTAGCAAAATAATATTCGAAAATTGACAAGCACAATAGAAAATTTTCAAATACGGACGCAAATATTATCCGTAGTATAAGATTTTTTTCTTTTAAAATAATATGACACTTACCTTAAGTCAAAATATAGGGACAACTTAACTAGTGTTTGTTAAAAAAAAACCTTAGCTAGTGCTTGTTAAAAATAACTAATCTATGACAAGTTTATTTACTGGATTTAAATTATAAATCTTACGGATTTAGATTTGCAATTCAAATTCAATGTTTTACTAAAAAATATTCAAAAATTTATACGGATCACCAAATTATTAGATTTGAAATATAAATTTTTATGAATTTTTAATTCAACTAAAAATGGGAATACAAATTTAAATCCAAATACTTATTGGATTTAATGTACAAAATAAAAAATACTCCTTTAAGTCACCATTCAAACCAATAATTTATTAATTGAATGACATTATAGTACACTTATCTAATCTAACACAATCTAAATCATCTTATCCAATATAATTTAAATTTATAATAAACACAATATTACAAATCATAAATCTAAATCTTCAATCTAAATCCTTATCCAAATCCTCAATTCAAATCCTCAATTAAAAAGTTTAGTAAACATGCCCCTAGTACTTGTTACGACATTTTAAATTACTAGTTCATTTGCACATGGTTTGACATAATTTTTGAACGAAGTCGATAAATTATGACAAGACATATTCGGTTAAATATCTTTTTAATATAGTAATTAAAAAGAGGTGCAGTTACACGCTATAAACTACATAATAAAAACTCTATCAATTTAGTATTCTTGAATATGAAAAAGAACTAAACATATAAGCAAAAATAAATTATATAGAGTATTATTGTTTGTAAAATTCATAAAAACATATTAGATTTTGTTTAAATATATAAAGTTGTTTCATTTTTTTTAATTATATGTTTTAACTAATAAATATATTTGATTCATTTCTTACTATTTTTTATGCTTGTTTTCATTCATTCATGTTTTCATAATTGCATTTAAGCTATATAATTGTTGTTTAATGATTTAATTTAAAATTGTTACTATCTAGTCTTAACATCATGAAGGATAAAGAAGGACAATTAAAGAATTTTATGAAGTAGGTGGGCAATTTTTGTGTAAAATATTTATCCCCGATCAACCTGATTTATATATATATATATTGTAGATGTATTTCTTTATAGAACCAACGACAAAGAAAAGTCTGACCTATCTGGACCTCGATCAGGTCTGTACCATTTAGATTGGTTGCACTAAAAAGTATTTAAAAAAAACATAAAATAAGTTTTTCTTTTCTATTTAGCATTTGAGTAAATCTTGATTGTCATAAATCATAATTAATAGATTTATATGATAACAGATTATATATGTTATTTTTTAAAATTTCCTTTTTGATTCGATAATGAGTAGTATATTTCAAAATCATTTTGTTTTTTATAATGAATTAATCGGTTTTTTTCATATGAATCACATTTGTTTAAATCTTTCTTTTGGGCCATACGACCTTAATTGACTCAATTTCGTCATTTTTGTGGTATTAATCTGAACCATCTAATCGGATATAAATCATATTGATAATGACCCCTTAACGAGTTTTTCCATTGATTCATTCTAGAATTTGTAAGATTTTTTTGTTTTAATTTGAAATGAAATATTCCTTGTGGTCCAACAAAATAATCCTTTATTTCATATTTTAGAAAAATATATTTTTCTATTGAAAGACAGGTCTTAACTTAGATAAGTTAAAAAGCTTGGATTTGTGATAATTTGTAAAATACATATGCTTGCGTCAAGTACGATAAATCCCCAAATATATTTGCATTCTTATTACTAATATTAGAAAGTGACTTTCTTATAGTTGAAATAAAGTGAATTATATTTTGATTTGTTTTATCAATTCTTTCGTCATTTGAGTCATTATTGGGAATGAATTTATTCCATTTTTTATTCATTCAAGAAAAAGTTGTGCATTGATTTTGAGGATAATAATCATACCTAGAAAGATATGTATGTATATATTTTCAACGACAAATTGATAAAATTTGATTTATGAATTAATCGAATATTTTTTTTAATATCTTCCAAATATTTTGTGGAGATTCGAATCTTTTATCATCATAACTTATTTGATTAGGACTAATATTTACGTCTGGAGTTATAAACTCCTTTTCCGTGTCTTTTCTAATTTTTCAGTTTTATTTATTATTGTTTTTGTTCTATTAGTCAGATATGTCATTTTTCTTTCCCTCAATGAAAAATTTGCCCAATCCATAGATCGAATTGGAATGGACGATTCCTCAATCATTCGATTACTCATTACCGAATCTTTTTCTTTTTTAGCTTCATTCAATTCGTATATTTCTATTTTTCTCAATTCAAATAATGGAATTGGCTTTCTTTTTTAGAGTTCTTTTATTATTTCTTTTAAAAATAGAATTTTTTTTATGACCGATTTTTTTCTTTCTTTTGAGATATTTAGAAACATGTTTGTTCTTTCTTTTAAAACTCTTAGAATTAGAAAACGTTTCTTTTTCAATTTTTGAATTTTTTTTCAAGTTCTTTAAAAATGGGTTCAAAAAAGGAAAGTTGTTTCCGGGGAGAACCAAAAGGTAGTTCAGCTTCCATTCCCCAAACTGTTAAAAAACAAAAATCATTTTGTTGTCCTTTCTTTTTCATTGAATCTTTATTAGGGGATTGTAGCTTAGATATGTGCCAAGGTTTTAGACGAAAAGGAAATAGGATCTTTATCTGAATACCGTCTGTTAACCAGTTTTTAGGAAATTCTTTTCTGATAATTGAACACCATTATAGGTGCATTTAACATGCATTTCTTTATTCCAATCTTTAAAATCCTCGGACCATTCAGAAAATTGAAATAATAGCATATGGATAATATTTTTAGCTAGTATCAATGAGGGTAAGACTATATATTTTCTAAGAATTGATTGAGTTACTAACAAAAAAACCTCTTATTACTTGAGCATATAGAATGTTATCCCAGCCTTCTACTATTTTTATACGGGCTTTCTCCTCTCTTTTATCTTTTTCTCTTATGTCCTCCTCTTTCTTCTCACTTTCTCTTTTTTTTTTCCTCTGTAGAATCCGAGATTGTGAATTCTGTGTTTTTTCATATCCACTTTCTATAAATAGTTTTCATCAGCCCCGTGATATAAAAAAAAAGGTTTGTCTATTCTGTAAAAAAAAGAGGAGAATGCACATTTGCCTGAAACAGTTTCCAAGTAACTGTTTTACGTCTTTGGGCGCGCATAGAGCCTTTGATTACGTCTCGACGAAAACCCAATTGTTGTGAATAACGTATCAAATCCACTTCGTCTGTTTGATCAGGATTATTAGTATCTTTGGTATTAATATAAGTATCGATATTCTGTAGGTTATCAGTAAAAATAACTACACGTTTGGCTTTTCTTGAATGAATCTCATGATCCTCTGCCATACTTTCTTTGTTTTATCTTTCCTGTTGCTCTAAATCGTCGATTAATTTGTATAACCATCGAGGAACTTTTTTACTGATTTCTTTTAGTCCAATAGAACTTTTTCCAATTTTTTTATGCTTGTAATCAATTCTAACTGCATCGAATAAAAATTTTAAAATTTTTATTCGATCTTCTGAATCAATTCTTACTTGTTTGTGTTTTGGAAATAAAAAAAGTCCTTTAAAATTAACATTTTTGGACGTTGATTTTATTGTAAACCCACTGATTAAATTCAAGAAATAACTAATTTCTTTTGATAATGATTTTTTATCAGATGGATAGATTTTATTTTCAATTGTTGGGTAATTCGTATTAAGAAACATACCATGAATCTTATTTATCCAAATATTATCTCTATCACTTTTTATGGAAGTTTCATTTATGATTGAGAGTGAAAAAAAAAATTTGTATTCGTCCTCGGTAAGGTCCATTCAAAAAAGGATAATATATTTTTGGTAAATATTCTTTTTTATTTTATCGTTACATAATTGCGCCTTTTTTTCAAGTACATCTCCAACAAGTGCTCCCTTGTCTAGAACTTCGGAGAAATTGGATAATCATTACCATTGGATAATCGTTGTTTTTTGTTCATTGATAGAACTCTAATGGTAATGATTATCCAATTTCTCCGAAGATAATTTTTCTATTATGGACATAGATATATTTCTTTGTATCATTTCCAAAAAAGTCGAAACACTGGGTGGATATGTAAATGATATTCTTTCTTTCCCGTCACTTTTACATGTATAAAAAAATATTGTGACATTTCATTTCTTATAGCATTTTCAAATTGATTGTCTTTTATATATTGCAATGGACGATTCCATCGTTTAGAGTCGAAAATAATAGTCGCAAGAGGTTTTTCAAACCAGAAGATTTTTTTTCTTTTTTATATATATAAAGTTGTTTCAATTTTTTTAATTATATGTTTTAACTAATAAATATATTTGATTCATTTCTTACTATTTTTTATGCTTGTTTTCATTCATTCATGTTTTCATAATTGCATTTAAGCTATATAATTGTTGTTTAATGATTTAATTTAAAATTGTTACTATCTAGTTTTAACATCATGATGGATAAAGGACAATTAAAGAATTTTATGAAGTAGGTGGGGCAATTTTTGTATAAAATATTTATCCCCGATCAATCTGATTTATATATATTGTAGATGTATTTCTTTATAGAACCAACGACAAAGAAAAGTCTGACCCATCTGGACCTCGATCAGGTCTGTACCATTTAGATTGGCTGCACTAAAAAGTATTTTTTTAAAAAAACATAAAATAAGTTTTTCTTTTCTATTTAACATTTGAGTAAATCTTGATTGTCATAAATCAGATCTGACGGTTTATATTTGACTCGCTGCCTCCTCCGTTGTTTAACCAAAGAAAACACTAACCCTTTCTTTCCTTCTCCTTAGATGGTCTGATGTGACGAGATTTTTTAATTTTTGAGACATCACGTATTCTTATTACTTTATATATCAACAAAGTATAGAGTGAAAGGTTGAATAGAAACATCAAAATGATGCTTTCCGAGTTTGTTTTTCCTTGAATTTCAGATTAAGAATTAGTCAGTCTAACCGACGTATTATAGTGATCTAAACACCGGATTTCCTTGTTGACTTTATTTTATCATGATCATTCTATTCAGTGTGATGTAAGACAAAGATTAACAATATTTGATCCTAACAAATTTTCAAATACGGAAACATTTATTTGATAATTAAAACAATTGTCATATCAGTTGAAAACCATTATGTTTATGTTGAACTTGTTTTTGTCCTTGTCGACTCAAAAGAAAATTGAATAACAATTTTAAACTTGACTAAATCATCATTGATATCGTGTAATGATAACTTTGAAATTAAAATACAACTAGTATATATTTGAGAAAATTTTATCGTGAGATATCATTTCAAAGTTATATATATTACTTATTGTATTAAATCAGTGATATGAGGTGATCTAATGGTAGATTTATATAAATGCTACACTACCTTATCGGTTGCTAAGTCTTACCAATATCCCTATATTTGACTAGGTTACCTTTACATTTTCTCATGACTAAGACTTAAGTATTCATTCCAACAGAAGCTTCTATTTGAATAAACAAAACATTAACACCCCTTTATTCAATCCCACAACTGACATTCATTCCTTATATTATCAATGAAAAATTAAAACCATCTCAGTTCTCAACCTATCTTCCTCCCTTCATCTCTCTACAAATAGAAATTCCCATGTCTCTTATACTTACCATCTTAATCACAAATTTAATCCTTCTTCAACTTCCACCTTCTTTAGGTGCAGATAATGACCAGTTCTTAAACTGCAGCACCTCATTTCAATGTGCCAACATCCAGAACCTCAGTTATCCTTTCTGGGGATCGAACCGGCCGAATTATTGCGGTCACCCTGATTACGGGTTAAGCTGCAATGATGAAGCCCCACAAATCACCATCCTCTCTACACAATACAGAGTCCTTGAGATTAATCAATCTACAAGAACACTTAATGTTTCAAGAAGTGACTACAGGGAAGATATTTGTCCAAAGTACCTTGTTAATAGCACCTTAGATTCAACAACCTTTAGTCTTACATCAGATAATCAAGAACTAAGCCTATTCTATGACTGCCCAAATCTTCATTTTTCAATCCCAAATTGGTTTACCTTTACTGGTCAGTTCAATTGCACCATAAATGATACCAATTACATGGACTATTTTGTGACTCAGGGCTTTTTGGATAGTGCTTTGGTTGGTCAAGTTAGAGGATTATGTAGAAATAGTGTTGTGGTTTGGGTTAATGAATTGGTTGCTCAGAGTTTAAATAGTAGTGCTAATATGGAGAGTTTGATGAGTGCAATTAATGGAGGGTTTGGATTAGAGTGGGAGCTTAGTAGGTTGTGTGATGAATGTGAAAGATCAGATGGTCAGTGTGGTTCTGACCCAAATTCTGGTTCGTTCATTTGCCATTGTAAGGATGGGATTGGATCTAATTCTTCTGTTTGTGGATCAGGTATGCCTTTTTTGCTTTCCAAGTTATTCTTACTTTTTATTTGTCGTGAGCCGTTTAGTTGGTGATTTAAAAATAATTTTAAAAAAATGAAAACAAGATAAACAATATTCTTTTGGTAAAAATTTTAAAGTCTAAAAATGAACATCACAGTATTATTCGACAAGTGTTATATACGTTTCTTAGAATACGCGTTTGGTAAACAATTGTTGCATACGTGTTTTATTTTGTGGTACACATTTTTATTTTTCATTTTGTAGATGTCTAAACATATGTCAGAAGTGAGGAAATCTCCATTATTCCTTCATTAAATTTAATGTTTTTCTTCAATTTTTTCCTGGTTGATTTTAATAGAAAATAAGTGAAAATGTGAACAAATCAACGTGGTGTAAGTTATGCTTCTATATTTCTTGGTTGATAAGGACATTAATTGACTTTTTCTTTTCGTTTAAGGAAGTTTAATACAATGGTTTTGTTAACCTTTCAACGTCTTATGGGCGCACTTGTTTGTACAAATACAAGACTTCGATCCCATTAGATTTTGACCGTTCTTGTTATTTTAAACTATACATGATCCCATTAGATTTTGTTTCTTGAAAATCTGTGATGACACCAAGTCCTCTTTGGTGTCTAGTTTCAGTAAGGAACCCGATTTGTTTTCCGTCTTTTTCTTTCTTCTTTCTCTACTTCCTCTGCTCATACTGAATACTATTTCCTTTCCTTTTAGAGCCTCAACACACTGTAACACTTACCCCAGTGAATTCGCAAATTAAACTCTCGGTTCCAATCCCGACGACAGTGTGGACGACAATGACCTTTCCCTCTTCTATTGCTTCTATTCTGCTACAAATTTTTGTCATATATATCTCTTACTCATTGTTAAGGGATTAAAGTTTTTGTAAGCAATGTTGTCATCCATGGCTTTGATTCCGACCAATCCCATCTTGAGTGTGATTGCTTTCCATTTTGCCGTCATATTATCAAACGTTGGGTCTGCGTTAATGGGGCTCGCTTGTTTGCTTTCCGCATTTAGTTTCAAAGGCGTAAATGCGGAGACTACGCAAGATCAACCGAGATCAGTGGTTGATGTAAGCATTTTATCTAGTTATGGATATGAATATCATGATAAGGTATGATTATAAGTTTTTAATTGCCTTCATGACCATATTAGGCCTAATCGATTAGAAAAATGTTGGTGCAAATGATTTCTTCAGTGATTTTGTCCAATTCTGTAGTATACTCTGATGCATTTTGTTTTTGGTTTATGGATTTGTGTGTATGGATGTGGTGGCGATGGTCTTCGGCTGCTTGTAGATGAATAAACATGAAATTTTATCTATGGTAATAAACATGAAATTTTACACTTCCGTTTTTTTATTTCTACCTTTTGTAGATGCATAAAATCTGTAGTCTTAGGGTTGACATGTGTTGTTGCTCCATGGTTGGCATTGTGAATAGAAAATAAGAACAAAGATGATCGTGGAAGTTTTAACTCAATATCAGTATGGTGTCTAATCAAATACACTCTGACAATCAAGGAAGTATATGAAGAAAGTAACAATACTGAGAGCAAGAGAGGGTGAATACCGTTTTATGAGGGCATACCATTTATTTAAAGGAGAAGGGAGATAATGTTTGGGATTAATAGAGATTATTTAGGCAGTTTAGCAAAGATGTTAATTATCTCATAATATTCCATATTCTTTCCCAGATTGTAGACGGATTTTAGGGATCTTGCTCTAGTACACTGGTCACTCCTCTGATTATATTCTAGGAATTTCTTTAGGGGAAGACCTATAGTTGTTACCTTATTATTATGAGGTACTTTCCTCATTGAGCCCTTATGTTGGTGGTTGTTGAGATGAGTCCCGCCTCAGTCCTGCTTCCTGATCGGGACTCCTCCAACAAGTCATATCCCTTTTGTAGACATTAGGTATACAAAATTAAAAACTCAGCCCGACGACTCATTAAAATCTATGTATTGAGGAGGGGGAACTATAACTTTTTAACCATCAAAACAGAGACGAAGCTAGGGGATCTGGAACAACATTCCAATACACTCTCCTAGACTACAATACGGTAGTCGAACTAAACAACATACCTCAGTTCGAACTAAGTGGAACAAATAACCGAAGTTAAAGCGGTACAAATAAAAGCCTAATCAAGTTTTGATATCAAGTTGAAAAGTATAGTCTAATTATTCCTTAAAACCTAAGTATTAAGGAGAGTGGAACCTAACCTCTTAACCAACATAGTGGGAACAAAGCTAGGCTATGTAGGACCATATTTCAATACACAAGTCGCGTCACGTGACTATGATGGTGTCAGTTGGGGGGGTGGTCTTTTATCTCAGACTTTTATCTAGTTCTCACCCATGGTTACATCCCTGTATCTAGTTCTCACCCATGGTTACATCCCAGAGAAATTCTCATGGAAGGACCCTTGAGATAAGCTTAATGATATGAAAATCTTTTAGATTGTTTTAAGGATATTAAGACCCCTATTTCTATTGTTTTGCTAGACCATGGTCTAGCAAGTGTTAATTTTAATACAAAGTGGTCTAGCATGACATTTTTTGCTAGACCGTAATCTAATAACCTACCACGTGAAAAATCATTTATTTACTCAGCTAGTCATAGTCTAGCAGAAAATATTTTGCTAGACTATGATCGAGTAAGTGTTAGTTTTAACACAAAATTATTAGATTATAATCTAACATAATATTTTATAAATCATGATCTAATAGAATATTTTAAACTAAATTTACTTAAACGATATATCATTAACTCACCTCCCAAAAAGTCTAAAGCTGAAAATTTCCCTACATCCTGTGACTTATAGGATTGATGAAGACTGAAGTGAGGTCCTTAGGTGAGATGCAGCCTAAGGAGGTTCGGCGATGATGAGGCTTGCCACAGGAAGTTCAGCCGTAAGATATGCGGATCTATGGAGGTGCGCATCTATGGAGGTGAGGGCTCCATGGATGCGAGGACTCATGGAGGTGCAGACCTTGGGAGTTGTCCTCGAGTACCATGGTGTCCACGATTATGAATGATGTCCTGGCTATGTGGGTCTATCTCAGTCACGCGGGTCTACCTCAGCCATTTGACTCTGCCGGACCCTACGTCAACTCGTGACTCTTTCGTGGTCACGTGGATGAGTTTGTGATGCCACTCCGATGAGTTTCCTCTGAAATTAGTCCCTAGTCAAGGCCCAATTTTTTTTTCTTCTCTACACATTTTCTCTCGTTTTACTTCTTTCCTGACTAATTATGCGCTTCAAACATAAATCTAGCAATTATTTGAGAGTCGCCGAAGACTTTTCAATCTCAAATAGTAAGCCGTTAATTTACACTACAAATTTCTTTATAAATATAGACTTTGCTGTGTACTCTATAGTACTGAACTTTTGTCTGCTTAAAATCTCTCCACACTGTTCATCGTTAAAGATCTTAAGATATATTATTCCCATCAAATAAAATAATAGAAAGCAAAGTTATTGTACACTTCTCTTTGACTTATAAACACGTTTTACATCTTGATCATTAATAATGCTTTCTTCTCTACTTATGTTGCATGTTTATTTAATGTCTTACTGATATTGCTTTGATCTTCTGAATATAGCAGGGAAGAAAGCCCTTGAAGAACCCGTAATCATAGGTATGTATTTCATCTTACATATATATATTTATGAGTTTGGAATGGAATACCAAGCTTTCGCTTGTTCATCTCAGGCATTTCGGTTGGAGGTGCAGCTATTATCGTCATACTTATAGGATGCTGGATCTTCTATGTTAGGCGACAGAAGAAGATGAAACTTATATTGCAGCATAAAAGCAAAGAGTTTCCTCCTCCTCCTAGCAACGCCATAGTGACTCCCTCTGCCAATCTCTCTCAGAGCGTTCCTTCTTATCCCTATTCGAAACTAGGCGTGAAGAAGGAGAGCAACTATTTTGGAGCTCAGGTCTTTAGCTATGTAGAACTCGAGGATGCCACTAATAATTTCAATCCTTCAAGGGAATTAGGAGATGGAGGCTTTGGCACCGTTTACTATGGTACGTAAATACTTTTTTGTCATATCTAATGTATCGCTTAGAAATGAAACTGTTATGTTGATCTATTTTGTTTCCTCAACAATTTTCTTTTTTAAATCAGGTAAGCTTCGTGATGGTAGGGTAGTTGCAGTTAAGCGTTTACATGAGAACAATTTCAAACGAGTTCAGCAGTTCAAAAATGAAGTAGAGATCCTAACACGTTTAAAACACCAGAATCTAGTCAAGCTGTACGGATGCACCTCAAGACGTAGTCGAGAACTCCTTCTTGTGTATGAATACATTCCAAACGGAACAGTAGCTGACCATCTCCATGGATCACGAGTGAACACTGGGTTGCTCAGTTGGCCTATTCGGTTGAGAATCGCTATAGAGACAGCTGATGCACTGGCGTACCTCCACCAGTCGGAGATTATTCATCGTGATGTCAAAACCAACAATATTCTTCTAGACAGCGACTTCCACGTGAAAGTGGCTGATTTTGGTCTTTCACGGTTGTTTCCTAACGATGTATCTCACGTTTCAACTGCTCCTCAAGGGACACCAGGCTATGTTGATCCGGAATATTACCAGTGCTATCAACTCACTCACAAGAGTGATGTCTACAGCTTTGGGGTGGTCTTGATCGAGTTAATATCATCGTTACAAGCTGTGGATACCAGTAGGCACCGGAATGATATTAATTTGGCTAATATGGGAGTAAGTAAAATTCAGAACCATGCGGTAGGTGAGTTAGTCGATCCGTCTCTTGGGTTTGAGAATGATTGTACCGTGAGAAGGATGGTGACATTGGTGGCGGAATTGGCTTTTCGGTGTTTGCAACAAGCGAGGGATATGAGACCTTCTATGCATGAAGTTCTGGAGGTTTTAAGAGGATTAGAGAATGAAAACTCGGGTGCATGGAAAGCAGAAGAAGTGGATATCGGGGACAATGATGTTGTGCTTTTGAAGAATATGCCTTCCCCTCCTTCACCCGATTCTTTCGTGACTGATCAATGGGTAAACAGCTCTACTGGAAGTATTTCTTTCAATCAATTCTAATCTTAATTATCCTGTCTTTTGTCCATCTTGGCTTAAAACTCTCAAGTAGATGAAATGTTCTTTCCTCAATATCTTGCGGTTGTTTTTTGTTCCTATCTTTGGTACAAGATAAACAAAAGAGACACATCACTATAAAGATAATTCATCGCACATGCATTAGATGTTTTATAGGATTCATTTATTGAACTTTTCTTGTTTGTTTTGGGCAGATGAAGGGATTGATCAGAACAATGTAATCCGTCTCTTGCTCGCGACAGTTCCTGGAGGTCTTTCCTTTAGCAAATGAGCAATGCAGGCTTTTCTCACTCCATGTACATGTAGTACATTTTACATGTGGGTAAATATCTGAAGTTGCTCAATTAAACCATATATGTTAATCTTTATTAAAAAAAAGTTAATAGTACTACGATATCAAAGATCCTGAGCGACTCTTAGTCCATATGGTATTACACCGATAGACTTGGAGATACCGGTTAGCATTAGTTATACATACACATACCTACTGTGTTAATGAGGACATAGTATTAGCTGTGCAGTTACTCAGAGAAAGCTTGTATTTGTCTCTTAGGTTGAGTCCAGTGAAATTGGAAGATAATAAGCCAGAGATGTGTAGTTTAGTCGTTTTCTTTCTCTTTCTTGAACATAATTATACAATTGTGTCTGAAGACCTGCCTGTACTGCTAATTCAGATATTACCATACAAAACACCGATGTTATTAGCATGTTTAGCGCGTTATGATGCAAGTTTTTCTTTTCGACGGTTCGTGTGTGCTGTAAAGGAAGTAGAGTTTGCAAACTTGTTCAGATTCTTGGATGATTCCTCAGGCAGTGGGTTTACATACAAAAATAACGAGTTACTGTACATTTGGTTTGCGTTTATGTATTGTGTATAGCTGATATAGTAATTTCAGCATCTTCCAATCTCTCTTTTTTTTTTTTCACAAAATCTTTTATAGTAATTTCAGCTAAATTAGCTTGGCACCACCCACAAAACGTCCTAGAAGACATCAATTCTCTCAAGTTGTACGAGACAACAAAATTGACGAGCTACATGTCTATAACTTCTTTAGATACTTTTGGTTGGGAATCGGACAGATCCTAAAGAGTTCAATAAGTTGGTATAATATGCCTTTAGACTGGAGATATTCATGAAGTTGGAGACTTGCAACTCAATTTGATTTTAAATCTGTTTTAACTACTTAATTTCAAGAACAAAGCCGCGTTAATTTAATAATTGCCCTTTAGGGCTTGGTTCACTGATAAGAGCGAGCTTTGGTTTGGATATGTGGTAGTTGCACATCCTGCCTCCTGGGGTTTCAACTTCCACGTCACTTTCCTCCCAAATCCACGAGTTACCCAATACTTCGATAGGGCTATGGCTAACCATCCTGCCTCCTGGGTTTTGACCCTGCTGCCATCGTCACTACTCAGGTTTCGATCAAGAAAAAAAAATTTTGATTTAATAATTCTTTGATCTTTTAATCCATTCACATGAGCACTAAATTTTGTTGAAATTTTTTCATAAATGTGAATGAGAAATTGTTTCGGTTTTACCCATTTATTATTGATATCTTTTAGGTTTTTAAATTGTATCTTTTCAAATAATTGAAAAGGTACATTATGACTATGTGACAACGAATCACTCTATAAATATTGGTATTCCTTGTGCTATTTAAGATTGATGAAAATTTTCATATTTTTACTTTCTCATTTGACATCAATTTTTAAAATTTATCACGTGTGATTGCAAATCACAATTTTGTTTGTTGATTCTTATAGATTGGAGTGTAATTTCTGTTAGAAATAAAAATCTGTTCTATCTGGGAGACAATTACTCATCACTTTGTATACCGTGGAGGGAGCGAAATTATACGAAGAACACAATGTTCGCATTGGAGTCAGATTATGTTTTGTTTCTTGTTGTTTCAGAATTTAAGATGACTCCTATAAATTTCATTATCGTAAGTAATTTTGTGCAACATACGGATATTTTTCACCTGCGATCTTAAGATAATTTTGGCAGTCTGTAATTGTTTATACGTGCTTTCTTCTGCGGCAGTTACAATTGCATGTGTATTGATGCATCGATGTGTTCTACCGATTAGATTTGGCAGTTTTGGTTAAGTGCCACTGGCATTTGGCTGCTTAATACCTTCATGCCTTCATGTGCTATTCTATCGGTGGATTTCTTCCGCACTTATAATTATAGTACTGCACAATTGTTAGTGCACTGCTTGTATCTTTTCACAGCATGATTTTCTGGTTTCATTGGCTTTATCTTTATGAAACAGTAGTTTTTGAAAACTTATATTATTTTCGGTTTAGTTATGAAGGATGTAGATGAAGGGGTGATGTGGGTGAGCATAAAAGTGATCTAACATCCGTAAGTGATTGGAGTAACACCTGAGAACGCTGGAGATGACGCCGGAAGGTGAACGGGGAGCACTCCAAACACTCAAGGGTGATGACAAAATGCTCTCTCTCTAAAAGTGGGACTCTCTCTCTAGGAGGAGGGACCATTGCAACTAATCCCTTGATTAGTTACAAGCTCACCTATCCAAGCGTGCCACCTCAGCTAATTAATCACGATGAGGTGGACGACAGGAGGATCTCACGTGTGCCAATCAAATGAAGCCATGTGGGTCTCGCGGAGTGACCATGATTTAGGGGGAATATGCCTACCCAAAGTGGGAGGATAGCGCACCCATAATGTTCAAAGTGGTCATATTTGAAGAGGTATGTCTTTTCCATATGACGTGACCTCGCCCCTAATCCTACCAGTCCACAACCTCCCAAGCGTTCCTAGACAACCATACGTCCACTCTAATATTTGTCACTTGACTTAATGGTTTGCGAAGTGATGACACGTTGTAATAGCATACCGATACGTCTTGTCCGAAGTGCGTCATTGTTGTCTTCGAGTTGTATTACGAAGGTGATCTAGACACCTCCATGGTACACCCATGAGGGTGTGACACCCCATGGTGCCAGGAGAAGGTCATGGATTGCCAAGAGGATTGCAAGGAGGGAGCTCTTGTGAAGATGTGCATTTGAGGGGTGTTGGACGATTACAAGGTTTACCTTGAGAATTTAGAGATTGTCACCTTTGCCCGCTTGATAGAGGCATCCAAGATTACAAGCGCTTCGGTAGTACGCCATGACAATGTTGGGCATAGTACCCTTAAAACATGTGTAAATACACTTAATTTAAAAATTATGTCCGCAACATATTAAAATATAAAATCTTTAATGAATAGTTCACAACAACAAAAAGGCTACGATAGCGGCCAAGAAACGCTATCATAGGATTTTGATAGCGTTTCTAAAAATGTTATGTGTACCAACTATTAAAAGTCTGTTACCTATGTTAGCATTTTTTAAACGCTATAAAAAGCCTACGATTGTGTTTTTTAAACCCTATCAAAATCTTTATAGTGTTTTTAAACGCTATCAAACGCTTTTCATATCGTTTAAAAAACGCGATAAAAAGCATTTCTTGGCTTTTTAAAAATGCTGTAAGAGCCTTTCATAGCGTTTTATATATGTTGTAATAGGTCTTTCATATCATTTTATAAATGCTAGCGTAGGTCTTTCATAGCATTTTTCATTATTATTTTATTAATGTTATAAAATACTTTTTTATAACTTTTTTATTACTTATACTTACAATTGTACAAATATAAAAAATAAATAACTTTTCAGAAAATATCACAAAATAACAAAATCACATATCATTTTATTTAATTAGTCAAAATTGTTACATACTAATTGTATACTAGAAATTACATCTCAAAATGATAATAAAATATTGATTTTTACATAGAGCAAGCAAAAGTAATTTATCCAAAAAACTAAAATCTAGTATAAATTCACATCTAGGTACTGATGGTGGAGATATCCTAGGAGGTCCACTTGGTGCTTTTCCTTGGCGAGGAGGTGGCGGCGCATGTAACTACCTTGGTGATGCTTCAGGATAAGATCAAAGTATTGTACCAAAATATGGATGATCCATTCAGATGAAGGAGCAAGCCTCCTATTCTAAATAGTACAATCTCAATGATCAACAGCTAAGAAATGACTTATTTGATAAGGAAGTTAAGAATTAGTCGCAGACTTATAATATTTCATGATATAGTATAGTTGTTGGTGGAGAGCAAGTGTCTTATGCTATAACAATAATTATCATTGTAACATGAAAAAGATATATGTACTGTAACAATTATCAGTAGTCAAATAGTAATGTTTTTACAAGTAGTGGGTGAAATATGACATAGCTTGCCTATTGAAGAATATGATTGTAAAGTTCCTTTTCAATTAATGCAAAAACAACAATATCATCATGATCATGGTTACGAACACATCTAAGAAAAGAAAAGAGAAGGCCAAGGACCACAAAATTTGTTCAATCTCCTTGTGTGCAACACAGGTCTTCAACTTCTTATGACTTTCTTCCACTTTCTTCATTTTAAGTTCAAGCTGAACATTCTTTTCAGAAGACACACAAGCTTCTACAGATTCATTTACAAGACACCAGACAAGCCAAAAACTTAGGCTATGTTTGGATAAGAGAAGAAAAGCAACAAATGCTTTCCAACAATAATTTCCATCTCCGTATTTTAATTCAACCAAACAATTCAAACACAATCTCCCTACAACTTTCTTCCCTTTCCCTCTGATAGTTATAGAAATCCAAACATAGCCTGATATATCAAACTCTATATAAGCAATTAACCAAACCCCCCCCCCCCTCCCCCGCCCTAAAAGAATAGAGCACTTCAAACCTGTCTCAGTATGACTAATGGCATATAGTATTTCCTCTGTCAAGCAGTAAAAATAGATCTGACCAAGAACTACAATGCTCCGTTAAACCTTTGATGAAAAGGGGTAAAGCCAAATATTGAGATACTCCTACTAATCATTTCTTAACTGAAAAAGAGAACATTAAACCATAGGTACACCATATGAAAGAGTTGACTAACTACTAATGAAAATAAAGAAACCTTCTAGAGACTGCCTTACAATATAAGTAGATAGTGTTTTAGGAAGACGTTCAAGCGGGTTCCTTCAAACTCATATTCAAAATCAACCAGCAATAATTTATAAGAGAGAAACTATGTAGTTTATATTAAAGTCCACTCTATATCACTGCTTTAAAGTAGACTTCCATGACGTAATGGCACCAGATAATCAAAACTTTCGCCCAAAAAAATGGCTTCATCATGCCAATATAAATTATGCTTGCAAACAATAAAATATTATTAATTATCCATGGCCTAACATGATCATCTTGGTATATAAGTTTTCACCTAACAAGCTAGCAATACATTCAAGCCCTTGTTACTGTAAAAGAAATGCATTCAAGTCCTTACTTGTGATGAGCGACACAAGCACTTGGGATCTAAAGGTAGAGATGTAGGTAATTGTACAAAATGGAAAAAGAACAAGTGAACAACCAACATATCAAAACTTACCTAAAACTGATGAGCAACCAGAAAATGAATAAAACCACATTGACCAATACCACATCCAAGAAAAATGACGGGATGAGTTTGATAAGATTTTAGCATATACCTGGTTCGTAATTTGTCCCAAATTCTCCACAATTTCTATTCTTTAGCACTGCAGGGTAAGATTACATGGCTCAAATGTTGAAAGGATGAATGGCCATTTATTACTTCACTCCAAGGGGGACATGCAACAATGTAAAATATAAGACGATAGGCGTTGGTGAAAAGTAAATATAGGTGATAGAGAACCATAAGGAAGAATATTAAATAATTCATGAAAGGAACCCATAAGCAAAGTTACCTTTTATCTCCATCTATCCTCTTCCTTAATTCCACATCTAGGACTTCAAATCTACATATAGTTAAAGATAGAAAGGCAAAAATTTCTGAATCACACTAAACGAAAGGGATGAACAAAAATAAAAGAACACTGGAATTTTTTCACAAAACAAGAACCCTGAATCTAAGCACTGACCTCATTCGACCAAGAAAATCTTAGAAAGAAAACCCTTACTGACCATCAAATGATTCCCTCTGGTGAAGAAGATCATCTTGACTCTTCATCACCCTTAGATGAAGGTGATAAGGATCATTCTTGCATCCAAATGGATGCATCTGGGAAATCAATGGCTGACTTGTTTTTCTTTTATGTATGTTTTTAGTCAAGGTCTCTTGATAATATGCTCAGGCAATGAAAAGTAAAAGCATCTAAAAAAATGGATGGAAAAAAATGAAATAAAGAATGATAAAATGTTAGTTATTCTCAAATTATGCTGAATTTGGAGTGTTTAGACTAGTTTCCTTTCCCTTCGCAGTTAGAAGTGGAGTTAGCTATTTTTGGGAAGTTTAGGATATTTTAACTCTAAGTAAGGCTTAATACTCTTTTTGGTCACCTAGAGCATCTAGAATGCATTATTGTAGTTATTCATCATGGCAAATATTCAAGTTTGGGGGGGGGGNGGGGGGGGGGGGGGGGTTCTCTTAGAATTGTTTTGTATGTAACTTTGCTTCTTTGTTGGCTTCAAAGAAATTTTTCAGGAATAAAAGAGGTTAGAAAAGCTCATATGTCTTAGGTTGCTGAGTAACCGGGTATATTCACCAAAAGTGTTGTCTATTCACATAAAAAAGGCAGCTAAAGATATGAGCTTACTATAGCAACAACAAAAGTAATAGAAAATTAAAAAAATAGCAACCTTGCTTGTTTTATTGCTGAGTAACCGAGTATCTTCACTACAAGTGTTGACTATTCATATAAAAAAGTAGTATAACATAAGAAACATTCTAATCTAGTTTTAAAACAAAAAAAGAGAAGCCAATATAATAAGAGATTGCATCTTAGTGTTTTTGATTCCCTTGTGAACTTCATGTAATTGCTTATCCCCATTGCTTTGTAATCTTATTACTACATGTTTTTTTTGTTGAGATAGGATGCCTAGATAGCGTACACAAGTTAAGCCTATGATATTGATTTAAAGTATCTTAAGCAGATTGAATTAGGATAGCACCTCAATTCAGCAAGTTTGCGATTGGTAATTAAATTGCTTTGTTCATTGTTGCATTGAAGTGTTGAGCACATTGGTCAAAGGCCTTAGATTTCTAACTTGCATTGAAAAGAAGAGCTGGATAAGTTTGGGGGTGGTAGTGTCTATGGTTACTTCTTTGGTGAGTCTTTTGTTTTGGTTAATATTACTCGAGGACGAGTAATGCTCTACGTTTTTGGGCGTGTGATAACTCTAAATTCTCAAAGTTATCTTT
Source organism: Datisca glomerata (assembly GCA_003255025.1). NCBI lineage: Eukaryota > Viridiplantae > Streptophyta > Magnoliopsida > Cucurbitales > Datiscaceae > Datisca > Datisca glomerata. The sequence continues at coordinate 225,012 of QANY01008011.1, forward strand.
ACATTTCTAAGTCTAAATTATTGCTTATCTTTAGGTGATGCAGCAGTTTATTTCCTTGTTTGTGTCATTTTCCTTCTAGTTTATCTTTCTATTGAATTTAGCTACCCTGCTAGCATTCCTAGTAATTTTGAGCAGTTTTTATGCATAAGTCATGCTTCGGTGCATGATCCTTTGAGAGCTTGACAGTTGGAGAAAGTGCTACACGTGGATTTCTTTGTTGCTATAGCAATGTCCATGAACGCTTGGCATGAGACTTTGTAATGTAGTCCAGCTGGCACTAAAAAGTGAGAAGATGCTCGTGCGATTTGAGTTAGTAATCCACTTGGCATAATGCATTTTTCTTGGTTCCCGCCATTGTAACTGCTCGGCACGCATCACTGCTAGAGGATTGAAACCCTAATTCTAAGGCTCCTTTATATAGTAAGTTCACTCTTTTGAGTAGGGAGCCGACACCCTTGCTAATAATGAAACATTTTGCAGATAGTGAAGAGGAGAAGGATAAAAAAGGAAAATGACGCGAAGGAGAAGACATGGAAAATGATATTCTATTATTCCCTTCTCTCTCTCTTCTTCCTTAACCTCACTTGCTTTACTGTATTTTTTATCCTTAGCTCATTTTCTGTAAGATAAATATGGAAATGGTTGTATTTGAATCTGTTCTTAAGCTCATACATGTTACAACGTTTAAGCTAGTATGGGTAATGAACCTTGAAGTTATTATTTCTAGTTAATGAAGTTTCTATTACGCATCTCTTGTTAGCATTTCATTCAAGGTTACTTAATGTTTAGATTTTGTTATTGACTGGCCATCTCTCATAAGATATAAGTTAGATTAAATACTGGAAGGGTTTGTTCTAACGAATATAGCTTGAATGATACTTAGATGCTTAAATCTTGTATATCTAAGTGTTTAATGAATAGTATAGGCATATATGCTCACCTAGTAAACCAATCGGCTAGAACTAATAACTGACAACTCTAATCTAATTTAGGCTTAGGAATAAGTTTATTAAGTTAGAGTTAATGATCACAAGGATGGAATTCTGTTATGCTAATGAGCTGAGGTTGATGCTATCAGGATGTTGTAGCAACATAAACAGATTTGACTAGGAATATTATGGAAAGTGGAATTAACCATGCTAGCTCACTTTATTATTGAATACACTAGTGTAAATAAATTTAAATATCATATTCTGTAAGTGTCACTGTAAGCCATTTGACTTAACATTAGAATTTTAATTTCACTTTGAGTTACCTAAATCAATTATCGTTGTGTAATATCCCGAGTACTTATTAACTGTATTAAAATTCTAAGGGTAAGATTAGAGTGAGATTGAATGATTATCCTATTATTTTGGGAACATGTGGGAATTTTTTATTGGATCCTAATTTAATTTGTTATCAGATGTGTACAGATTAATGCGATTAAGTATTAAAATATAAGTTTATTTTCTATAAATAGAGAAATGACTATGGTATCCTCAAAGATTATTAGAAATGTAAGATTTTTATTTGCAATATTGTACTCAAATCGAAGAGACTGATGAGGTGAATTTAACTGTACTTTTAATTCATCATTTGCAGGAGAAAGATTGTGTTGATACTGAAAGAGAGAGGAAGACAAAAGAAGAGAGATAAATAGTTGCTAGAAACTTCAACTGGTGATATCTTCCTCTCCAATAGTATGATGATGATCTTGGTATCAATAGAAATCCCTCATCGTCATCTTTCTATCAAGATTAATTGCATGATCATCTGATCACGGATGAATCTGCAGTAAAGGAAGTAAGTTTCATTCAGTGACGTTTTTGCCAACCGGTGACTTTTCCGGCAGGCCAGCACCATCAACTAACTCCTTTCATCACCCTCTTCCACTTTAACCCTATGTGCGGCCTTAGTTCCTTTGTTTGAATGTCAGAATAATCAAATGTTATCAAAAACTTTAAAATTCATATCAGGATATCTTTGACAACCCATTCGAAATGAATATCATTTTTGGACTCCTTTCATCACCATCTACAAATTGGTACTTCTTGTGTTCAAATTGGGAATCGTATGGGTAAGTGACCAAAATTCTCCTAAGATCTCAAAATTTCAAATCTGCCTTAAGAAGTTTAAATGATAAATATTGTTACGTTTGGATGTTACATAGTTATTGGAGAAAAATGGATACAAGTTGGAATCTATTACATTAATTGGATAGTCTGAAAATTAAGGTTTTTTTAGTTTATTATTTAAGCTAGTTTGGATTCAAGGTAAGTAGAATTTTATGCACACTTAAATGATTGTCATACTCTGAAAATTTATGATGGGTGATTGTATGTGGTGCTTTTGTTTGTTTCTTTGTAAGTGAATCTCACTTATGTAATAATTTAATTGTGACTGGATGTTTAACTGTATATTATTGTGTTGTTAGTGACGTGTATATTTTTTATGGTAATGCATGAGAATATGTATGTGCTTTTGTGCTACGGTTTATAAAATGAAAATAGTAAATCAATATTTAAAAGACTAGGTGTATGTTTATGCCATGAAAGGGGTGAGTGGGAAATGAGACGTGTGGGACTGGTGAACCTGACAATATTTAATGGTTAATGGTTAATATTCATGTTAATGAATGATCACTTGGCTTGTTCAACGATACTATCAAGGATACGGTAGTCGAACATGTATCTGTAATAATGGCCTACTACGTCTGATTGGCCAAACATTACACAAACGAGCTCGTGAATAATGTATAGAAAGAATGCAATGGAAAACATAAAGATGTCTAAAGTAAAGAAAATAATGTGATCAAAAGAATGCATGGAAAGAATGTAATGAAAAATGTAATACTAATGCAATGAAACTAATTTGATATAATGATTTATAAAGTATATGTCAAACACAATGTTTATGTTAATGATTTAAAATAGAATTGGATGTGCATATGTTTGTTATGTACGTGTAAAAATTTTCTTACTGAGTATATATTATACTCACCCCATTTTATATTAAATTTTCATATGATGAATGTGAAAAGTCTGGTTAGGCGTTTTGGCATGAGACGATAAATTGAGTTTAACTAGTTGAGCAATTTATTATTTTAAAGTTTATTTTAATTTGTTATTAATGAAAGATCTTTGAAATATCATTTACGCTTAATGAAGTTTTTCTATGAATTTTTTATCTTAAATTTTAGAAATTTGTTTGGATTTTTATCTAATAATGTATTATTTCATTAAATACCACCATAAATCATGAATTGATTTTAAAAGAAAATTTTGACCTAGCTTCCGCGTTATTTTTAAAATTACCGAAGTAACCTCAACCGGTCTTGGTGTTACATGTTGTTACTCTGTTTTCAATTAGATTTAACTTGGTCAATTTTATTGCTCATTTCTCATCCGTCCCTATGGAGATCGACACTCATTTATTAATTTATGACTTATTAATGACACGTGCACTTGTGTATATATCACACACAGTAAGTTTTTGGCGTCGTTGTCGGGGAAATAAAGATTGATAAAATGAAATAAAGTGATAAATTATCTAAAAGCAACTTACTCAAACTCTAAGTTCAAAACAACCTTGAGTGTGTAGTCAAGTCCCCTAATCTTTTACACTTAGAGTTTGAGTAAGCTGGTTTTGGAGGCTTAGTTTGTTTTAAACTTGCGAGAGGCATAATGTTCAAACTTACCTTTTATAACTTTAGAAAAATAGTGAGGAAATAAGGTGCAAAAGTGTTTAATACTCAAGTTTGGGGAGGGTTTCTACTGAGTAGTGCTTATTGTAATTATGCTACTCCATTAACTTAAAAATATGAAAATAGAAAGAAAAAAAAGAATAAGGTTAGAATGGCTCCTCTATTTTAGGTTGCTGAGTAACCGGGTACCTTCATCACCAATGTTGTCATTCGCGTTAAAAGGTAGGCAAAGACACGAGCCTACCATAGAAAAAGTGCAAATTAAAATATAAAGCAGCTTTGCTTATTACATTGCTGAGTAATCAAGTGTCTTCATAACAAATATTGCCATTTGCGTCAAAAGGTAATGTAACATTAGAGGTATTCTAACTATGCAAAAACCAAAAGCTGAAGAAGCAATAGAAAAGAACGAAGTCATTTTGATCAATAAAAATGCAGCTCAGTGTTTCATTATTCTTTTTACGCTTCATTGTTGTAATTGCTTTCTCCCTGTTTTATTGAGCTTCATTACACTAGATGTTTGACCGGTGGGCTAAGAGGACAAGTCTGAGCACCAAAATTAAGTCTAGGATATCTGTTTAAAGTAGTCTAAGCATTTTGAGAGAGCAACTCTATTCTGTAGCACACACTCACTGGGGGGATTAGACTTGCATTCAAATCAGTATATTTAAGGGCAAGCTTTGTAATTCTTGTGAACATAATGTGTGTTGATTAAGCATGATGATGTGGAAGGCTTAAATTTCTTGTTTACTCTAATAATCAGACCCTAGTTAGTGGTGGGTAGGTATCTTCCGAGTTATTTATTTTATTGGTTGTCTTGTTGTCATCACTCGAGGACGAGTAATGTTTTAAATTTGGGGGTGATAACGCTAAGAAATTAAAGTTATTAATGTACTTTCAAGTCTAATTCATTAGTAATCTTGGGTGATGCAATGGTTTCTAGTCTTGATTTAGTCATTTTCTTGATATAGTTATCTTTTAGAGTCTAGCTGGCCTTTTTAGCTTATGTGGTAGTAATTGGGCAGATTGTGCACTTAAGTCGTACTTTTGTATAGAGCTCTAAGGCGATCAATCAACTGGGCAGATGCTGCAGCACAAGGATTCTACATCCTACAATAGCAAAGGTGCACACATGGTAGAGGACTTTTTCATTTAGTCCAGCTGGTGCTCCAAAAGGTGAAAGTAGCTCGTGCGCTCCAAAAAGCAGTCATCCAGCTGGCGTTGTTGCTTTCAAATGGTCCCCTATCGTTGCTGCTCCGTGACAAGTGTCCTTTTTCTAGGATGAAGCCCTAATTTTGAGGCTCTATTTATAGGACGTACATCTTCCTTAAAGGGGATCCAACACCTTGTTGAGAATAAGGAAACATTTGGCAGAGAAGAAATGAGAGAAAAAGGACAGAAAAGCAAAGAAGGAGGCGAGGAAGAAAACATGGAAGAAGATATTCATTTACTCCCTTCTCTCTTTCTTCTTTCTTAACCTCATTTACTTTACTATATTTCTTTCCTTACACTACAAGAAACAGGGGCCTAATTTTGGTCGCTAAAACCCCTAAATTTGGTCGTGAAAGCTCTAACGCGACGAATGTATGTTTGTTGCGAACCTTGTCACTTTCGCTTCATTAGCGAAAGTATTTCGCGATGAAAACAAAACTCGTCGAGTTCGACATCTCGCGTTGAAAAAAAAGCTGGTCGTAAAATATTTTCTTGACGAACATAAAAGTTGGTCGCAAAAAGCTTTTGTGATAAAAAACCATTCGTAGCTTTTTGAGACCAAAAATGCTTTCGTTGCAAAAATTGTTTTGCCAGCAATATTTCTCTTCGTCACCTAAACTATTTTGTGACCATTTTTTTTGTCTCCAAATGATTTTGGCGACCAAATTTTACATCACCATAATGTAAATAAAAAATGCTAAATTTTTTTATTTTCATATACACCTGTGATAGCAATTAATATCATCAGGAAAGTTATCAAACCCGATATTTTTTTAAGAAATATATATATTAATCATTAATATATGTAATATAACAAATTAGTAGTAGTTCATTATAAAATCTCTGTATCAATAATTCACTACAGATCAAATGTATCAAAAGAAAAATAAAAGAGAGTATTTAAAGCTTCTACAACTACAAAGCTTAATAAATATTCTGAACCTCATGTGTCTGCTGTTGAATCATCGTCAGGAGGTGAAAAACCATTTTGATGAGCCCAAGTGAGTAAGTTTTGTAGTTGGCTTTCCATCGACTTTATTTGTTTCTTTGATTCTATATTTTTAACTCGACTCTTTTTCTTAGAAGACGTGGGTAGGGCTCAATGTCAAAGACCTTTATTTCGCCCGGAGACTTCTTCAACTATCTCTTCTTCGGAGCGAGGTGTGGCATCTTCAGTGATATGCTCATCCCGTAAAACACACATGTATTTATGTACCATCACAATGAGCCAAATTCACAATAAATATATTCATCAATAATAAATTATTGAAATAACATCCAGCAAAGTCCAATTCAAAGAAATAACCCCCCACCACAAATTAAAACTAATACCATTATCTTTAGACAATGAGTATCAATCAGAAAATATTCAAAAATCATCTAACACGCTCAGATACAAAGTGATAAGCCCCCCCTCCCCCACCGACACACCCACACACACACTGAAACTAACAATATTATTAGACAAGTAGCATCAATCAGAAAGTATCCAAAAAGCATCTAGCACGCTAAAATACAAAATGATAACCCCCCCTCCCACATTGAAACTAACATTATTATCTTTAGAAAATGAGCATCAATCAGAAAGTATTATTATCATCTAGCAAGCTCAGGTACAAAGTGATAATAACCCCCCCCCCCCNNNNAAAATGAAAAAAACCCCCCCCCCCCCCACTCACCCACACATTGAAGCTAACATTATTATCTTTAGACAATGAGTATCAATAAGAAAGTATTAAAAAATCATTAAACACGCTCAGATACAAAGTGACAATCCCCCCTAAAGAGTTCTGTTATTAGTTTCGAAGTGTATACATACTTTCAACGCTAAAGAACATAGACAGAGTGGTTGTCCAATGAGATACTCCACATAATAATATATCGACTCGGGCTAGTCACTCACATATTGCGTGCTTACCACTTGTTTGATTTATTATTATTTTTGTTATTTTACTAATTTGATTCCCCCCACAAACACACACTAAAACTAACAATATTATTAGACAAGGAGCATCAATCAAAAAGTATTCAAAATCATCTAGCACGCTCAGATACAAGGTGATACCCCCCACACACACACACCCCCACCCCACACCCACCCACACACACATTGAAACTAACAATATTATTAGACAATGAGTATCAATCAGAAAGTATTCAAAAAGCATCTAGCACGCTCAGATACAGAGAGGTAACCTCCCAACACATACATTGAAACTAACATGATTATCCCTCAAAATATTTTAGAGGGATTACTCACATATCTTTCGTGAGCCTTATCATTCTGCCAACCTTTTTTAGCACTGAAATGGGTGTTGTAAAACATTTCAATTCGAGTAGGTTCTACTCTAGTTGAAGCTTCCAATCCAAAATGCAAAAAAAGTTGAGTCGTTAATAATTATAGACTAAACGTGATTAAGAGTACTAAAATAATATTTTGATTCACCTGAAGAAATCGATGATCAAGAAAAGATACATTCCCTCCATTATGATTGTATGGAAGGTTTTGATGGTTTTGAGAACTGGTTTTTGAGCATGCCTATACTAAATGAGTTTTATGATTGAAATAATTAGTCAAATAATCAAAATGTAATATATAAGCTTTGATTAATAGGAATTACTCCAAACTTCTCCGCCTCCTAAACTATGCATAGCCAATCCCAATCATCATATGATACACCCTTATAAGAATATCGTCGTGCTATTATTATATGTTTAAATTTTATATAATGTCTATGCAATGTGAATTTATATCCCTTGTATGTGTTCGCTGCTTCAAATTTAATCCAATTGATCATAGCATTACTGATCAATTCAAAAGTAAAATAGACCTGTAATAATCTTTTACTATCAGTCACGCAATAAAAAAATATAACAATAAATAGATGCTTCATTATTACCTCCAACCTATCAATTATAACTGTCAGAAATTCTTCAGGCACATTGGACCAACCTTCATATTGAAGTTGTATGAATTGTCATATGAGATCACCAATCTCAAGGTTGAATTGGACGGTCCACCATCAAACAGGTCTAACAACACCGAGAGGAGGGGTATCGATTGGTAATTTTCTAAACTGGCTAACTAACCTCTTTAACTCATTCCCTCTTGTTGGCCCATGAACCTTTCTCACACTCCCCAAAGAAGATGAAGCTCCTACAACAAATCAAAGAATAAGAAATCATTATAATAAGAACTATTACAAAGTGTATATACCTGTTTGGGAACCATCTTCATCAGTAGAAGATCCTACATCATGATCTAGATTTGGAAGAGGAGTATTTCTTCCGAGAGACATTAACCAGCATAAAGATAAGTGGCATGAAAGAAGATCCTAAACATGTTATTTCTTACAAATTAAATTAAAGAAAATTTTAAAAGAAATGAACGAATATTTTACGCTACAGGCTTACCGTTACTTTAAAATTCAATGTATATCATCATCACTTGGTATAATATTTTTCGAATCCTCATCATAATTAACCAAAGTGTCATCTTCAATGTCATCATCTTCAATAAAATCAATATCTTCAATATTACTATCTCCTACTCCAATAACATTTGCATCTATTTCAGAAGATTCCACATCATACTTTAACGAAATTCAATTGTTTTCTGACTCATCTAGATCGATTGATGGCAAAGTTATTTCAATAGGCCCTATGACTTCATCTTGTTCTATCTCAGGAACATTCCATAAATGTATATGTTGAACCTTTTGCACCACTTTTCAATTGACTCCAAATTTGCAATCATCAACATAAAAGTTTTGTTGTGCTTGAGATGTGAGAATAAAAGGTTCATTTTCATACCAAGTTTGGCTCACATTTACACAAGTGAAACCAAGATCTCTCTTCACTCTATTTCTTTTTGCATTTGTGTCAAACCATTCACATGTAAATAATAAAACTTTTATTTCTTGTACGTACTGCATCTCAATCACTTCTTTTAATTTATCAAAAAATTCAATCTCTTCTCCATCATGTTCTCTTGGAACTACTATGCCACTATTTTGGGTTATCTAGTGATGATAATTTAAAACTTCAAGTAATTGGTTAAATGACTTATTGCTTCAATGATTAAGCACTTTGATATGCATCAACTTCACAATAAAAGATAGTGAAGTATATTTTTGACAAGCAGGATAAATTTCTTCTTCTGTTTCACTAAACAAATCACTAAATCTGTCTAACGCCTCTGCATTTAGATTTATTCTATCAGTATTATCCTATCCAACTCGTTCACCATTCATCTCTATCCCAACAAAACCATACATGTTCCTTAACATTTCTCTCATCTCATCATCATCATCATTATCATCATCAGCACCAATGTGAGATATAGTAATATTCATCTCCATATTTGGAGAATGGTGATATCTTTGTACCTCTTCCCATGAAGCACCCAACGATCATAGCTCAATGTCATTCCATATTGACATAAATGCATTTTAACTTCTATTAAAGACAATTATCTTGAATTAAGAAATTTTCTACATGGACAACGAGTTTTCCCCGCTACATTGAGATAATTACTGGCCATGCTCATAAACTATGAAATACCATCAATATACTCATTGGACAATCTATTAGGATTTTTATCCAACGCTTGTCCATTTTCTGTCACTCTGTAAATTAAATAATTATTTAATGAAACTCTAAACAAAAGATCCCTAAGCAAATAAAACAAGGAGTACCAAAGAATCGCCAATAAAATTTTATCTTGAAAATTATTTGACTAGCTAGTAAACTACATTATCCACTACCACATCAGGTTCGGTTTGAAAATTTGGACACATAGCTATATAATTTTGATAAATGGCCCCTCCTCATTTTTGCAAAAGAGTGAAGTTTTGAAGGAAGTGAAGTGGATTGGATCAAATCACATTGTTTATCAAAATTTGACTTGCAAAAGTGTGTGTATGTGTTTTGTGTTTAATGTTTGAATGTTTCTGGTTTTCTTCTTGAGTTGGGAAACCTTTACCTTCATTCATATAACTAAATTATTATAATTATCTTCCTCCAAGTACACCAAACAACTATAGTAGAGGGAGTTACAAGAAAATTATGTCAGTAAAATTGTTCCCACCTCTTTCAAGACTCCAAATAATAGTATAGTCTTTATAGTTTCTTCAACTTTCTAACTTGATTTTCTCAATTTTCTTTATTTGACTTCTCTCTCTCTCTTAACTTTCTCAAATTTCGTTTCTTTTCTTTGAAGGTCTAAACATAACTCAGACATAATTTATGTTTGTGTTTACTGTACCCATCGATGATATCCATATTGTTCTGTTTACTAGGTTAGTTATTTGTAAAATCAATTGTTATTTTGGTACCTTGAAAGGTTCATGACTAGACAACTATCTCAAATGAGAAGATAAATTATACTCATACAATCATATTTTAATCCATTACTCTATTAATTATCAAGAAATACTTCTAGACCGAAGCATTTTCTATAAATTATCAACGGTGGGGGTCTATACGGGATGAACGACATCTCGATTCTCAAACTTTGTTGTGATACGAGCTCACCTAAGTACCATGCTCTTCCAACAGGTCCATGCAGCAAGATTCTCTCACTAGTATGAGGTATACTATCAATGTAGTAATCAAGCAAGTTTTCACGTGCTCCCTAAGGGTTTCAATTGATCTACAAGTCCAAAAAATAAATATTTTGTCAGTAAAATAATAGTCACACTCGGGGGGGGNGGGGGGGGGGGGGGGGGGGACAATATAAGAATTGATAGAATAAAACACATACCTCATGGGGTTTCTTTACAAACTAAAGTTTAACACATAATTGTTTGAGGTCATGTGCAACATCCTGTGTTCCCACATCAATGTCTAACCAACACACTGCTCTTAGGAACGTGTTTGTCCCACTAGCTAGTTTGTTCAGTGCCAAACACGACAAGTATTCACAAGCCCATACCTCTCATTCTCTCCAAAAATATCTAGTCCCTACACTTTTTCGATGACATAACGCGTCCATTGCAATACAATACGGATAACGCTGAACCACCCCAGTTGTACTCCAGTGTCTCACATCTTCTCTCTAAGCTTGGGAGGAAGTACAAATACATCGTGTTGCCCTTGTCACAGAAAATCGTAGTTCCCAAGAGCACCAAAAGAAAAACCCTTGTCAAAATGTCCTCATTCTCAGGAGTGTCACACTCATAATCAAAATAGCTTTAAAAAATCCATTGATAAATGACTTTATTTTCCTTAAGGTCCGATAGTGATTTATCAACTAGCTTCTCAATAACATTTTGTTGTTTTATATTTCTAAGACGTAATCCAGTTATCGTCATGTGACTCTCAACCTAGTTGTAGCAGCAATGTCTAATGGGGTCATCATCAACTCACTCATTTCATCTAGATGAAAAGTGTGTGTGGTATCCTACCATTTCTCGGCTAGGCTTCATAAAAGGACGCGATCCATTTACCCCTTTTTATTGTATTTACCAAGTAACCAAATTCGGAAGCACCAACATTCCTTCTTACATTTTTCAGAATTATTTTGTACCACCAAGGTACTAGATTAGTGTTCCCAAAATGATGGACACCATCATTCTCATTCTTAGCTATCTATGAAACCAAAAGTAAAGTCATAACTCAATGAAAAATGGTATGTGAAGCAACGACAATGGCAATAAACTATAGACCCTACTATGGAATTTCATCGAACATAATACGAGCAATCATATAAATACACTATAGACCCCACTGTAGCATTTTATCAAACACATTACGGATAATGATATAAATACACCATATACCCCACTATGGCAATTCATCGAACACATTATGGGTACTCATGTAAATATTATAATTATTCCTCCAAAACATATATCACTATCAATAATCAAACATTTCTATAATTATCACACAAAAAACACCCAATTTTCAGAACTCAATATTACTCAAAGCTGAATAGCACATGAAATCAAGTATCTATTTTGGTTTTTTAACACTATAACACATAAAAAACAATTTTTTTAGAGAAACTTACATTTTATTTGCTTGGATGAGATGTATGCTCCGTTGGTGCAGTCTGAAGTATAGGGCTAGTAAGATTTCAATTCTTTGGACAAAATATTTTTACCCCATAACCGGATTCATCGTAAGGCCCTCTCGAACCGCTCGAACATGGTTGGTAGTTGAACTCGTCGCTCCCTTTCTAACGGTTTGCTTTTCTCTTTCCATTAGACTAAATAAGATGAGATTATGAGGATATATAGCTTGGTCACAGGTTGAGTGGGTTGCGCACGGGTTGGTGTTGGGCGCGGGTTAAACGGGATTTCAGGCTAGTAGTATAAATGGTAAGATGGAGAGATGAAGATGAATGGAGGAGAATATAGTGTTTGCCTAAGAGGAGAAGCTGAGAAGAATGGGAGAAGAATAAAGTGTCAAAGGGAGAAAATGGGGGAATATGGTTTTTAATTTTGGGATCAATTTTGAGAATAAAATGAGGTTAAAGATGGTGATTAGCACCTTTAGGATGGCGATTGAGACCTGTTAAGTGGTGATTGAAATTTTTGGGTTTCAATGGATTTGCAGTGGAGTGTATTCAACCAAATGTACACGGGTTCATTATGTTATGGGGTTCAAGAATATCTAGTCAATTAATATTTATTGTTGATATTCAACGAAAATGTAATGAGGTTCATAAAAAATGTACAATTTTCATAAAAAATATAGTGGGGTTCATAAAAATGTAGTTTTCTACATTTGTACAACATATGGAATGAAACCCCAGTTGTTAAACTACACTACATTTTCGTTGAACTCCAACAAGAAACATTTGTTTGAACCCCACAACATAATGGTTGAACTTCTGTTATTTTGGTGGAACCCCACTACATTTCATCGAATACCAACAAGAAATATTAATTTTTAACATTTTGTTAAGTCCCACAACATATAGGTTAAAACCATATACATATTTATTCAATATCACTATATTTTTGTGGAACCTCGAAAAATAAAAAAATTGAAAAGTGAATGGACAGGCTACATACTGGGCCTTATAGAATTTTCCTTGCATGAATTATCATGTGAAAATTACACATTTAATCACTTTTAATAGGTCATTCTACATAAATATCACTTTTTTTCCTTTATTTACATATATGATCGTTTTTAATATATGATTTAATTATCTTTAATTTTTTTCTCCTTTTTCCTCCTTTTGCCCTTGTGGAGAGCTCTCTCCATTCAATTTCTCTCTCCATCGTGATTTCTCTCTGTAACGATCTCTCTCTTTGCGTTACTATATCGTGATTTCTCTCTCTTACCTCTATCACGGTCTGCCTCTTCGCGATTACTGATTGGATCTAAGATTTTGCTTCGAGCTGAGGGTTTCAGGTTTTGCTTTTTCCAGCTGTGGGATTCTTGCTTCGATCATAATTTTCAATTGTTCTTCTTTGATCGCGATTTCAGATTTTTAACTTTTGATTTTAAGCTTCCTCACACACTGTTGTTGTACTGTTTTTACATTTGTCTTTCTTTTATTTTATGAATTCGTGATCTTTGTTTTACGTGATGGTCTTTCTGATTTTTTCACTTTTTTTAGATTGCTTTATGCGAGGCATCATTTTTTCCCGAATCTTGTTTTACGCAATGGTGTTTAAATTAGATACGATACATATATAAATTATATTAAGTACACATAGTCAGTATAAGAGTGTTCAATTTTTCAGATGATTCTAGTGTTTGTAAACAAAATATTTTAATTAGATATCATATGGACCTAATTTATATACATTAAGCATAACCACCACTTTTCTTCCATTCCATTAAACTTTATACCTACTTTATATACATTAAACATAACTACTTTTCTTCCCTTCCATTAAACTCACTGTTTCATTAAATTGCAACTACAATTACACGTGTTTTGAGCCATTACACGTGTAACTGTAACATGTGTTTCTCGACCTTTTTCATTATGGGTCTAATGATAAATGACGAAACCATTTACCATTAACTACCAAGCCGCCTGACCATTTTTCGTAATTAAAAAGATGAACGGCCATTTTGCTACGCCCAAATGGATCATCTGTGTAGTTCTCCTAATTATCATCTCATAAGCATTACTATAAGCCAGAAAGATGCAGCTGATAGAAAGATGGATATATAGATATGAACATTTTGGTTCTGAATACAAATAAATTGGCACATAATTACAAAAACTGAACGAAGTTGCAAACAGATTCTCCAGTAGAACAAAAAATTAGGAGAATTCAATGCACTGCCCGAAGACTGACCAGAATTGTAACTTCTAGCTCTTGAGCAGCAAAGATGCTGAAGATCACCCTCATGTAACTCTCGACCAATCATTTCATTGCCGACAAAGCCAGAGATTACCAGGACAGAAAAGCGCTTCAAACCAAAATTGTGAGAGTGAGAAACCAGTTGAAAGTAATAGGTGTAAATTTTCATATGCAATCAATCCCGTTGGAGAGGGCGACCGAGCCACTCTTCCGCGTTGGGAAGGAGTTCAGCACAGGTGAAGCATTTCTTATGATTCTTGAAGAACTAGATTCAATTCCATAGCACTTTTCGCCAACAAGCCACCCCTCCTGCAGTCGAATGATACGAGGGTAAGAACACTGACATTTACTACAAAAGGAAACCAACAAGAAAACCAGAAGACAAGGAAGTTCCATATGCGAATTGCATGCGTTTACAAACTAGCTCGCAGACTATCTAGTCTGCTTTACTTTCCGCAACTTCATTTTGTTTCTTTGCTAGGAAAATATTGCACAGAAACTGCATAAAACTCAATCTCAATACACTCAGGCCAGTTTACAATGGATAGATTTACATCCAAACCCGCGTTGGTGTTCTTATCCAACGATCTGAATTTTATCCGAAATTCTACAAACTCTTGTTTCGGAAATATCCTTATTGCTGTTTCAGAGAACTCAGACTCTGCCTTTTGGCATGAACATACGAGCAGACTCATTTCCTATATTTCTGTTTCAGTTATTATGGAATGACAACTTACTATGGTCTTCTTACCTTATAAATAATGGAATAATTCCCTGGATCTTTTGCAGCTGGAGGAGGCACTGGTTGCAGCATTGTCGCCTGTCATTAAAGTTGGAAGAAAAGTAAGTGGATAACGCCAAATATTCTTTTTCAAACATATTCATCGAGAAACTGAAAGCATATATGTGAACAAGTAACCACCTTTGCTCCGCCTGAAGATCAACACCAACAGCTGGGGGTGCTGAAACGGTTGAGCGTATTACTGGACCAAAGACTGCTACAAGTTTCACTAGCATCGCCAGTGACACACCAACATGCCTGATATATTCAAAATAACAGGCCAGTAAGAACTCCTCTTTCCCTTGTTAGTGGAATTTCAATTCTATCATTAGCATCCTGCAATGAATCTTATATTTATGCAGATTTGCATGATATCACATAAAAGTACTACTCATTCTTTCCTTATACTTAAAAGAAGTCCATATATATAGGAATCATCTAACTCTTACAGAATCTATCTCAGTGGGCAATCCGAGTTGTCCATAAGGTAGATCAGATATCAGGATGGATGATTATGGCCCGCATTATAAAGATGAAGCTCAAAGGCTTTCTAAGTCCTAACATCGACTGTGTATAATAGATTGTGAGTTCAGGTAGTCATAATTACCTTTCTATCTTGCTATCCAATAAGCCCACAAGCACAGGAAGCAAGCAAGAAAACAAATCTAAGGTCAAAATATCCATTTTCTCTATGAGAACACTGACAACATCTGCTTGCACCTGCATCCAGATCAAATTGTTCCTAAGCAAACTAGCCACCAAAAACATTATTAGTAACTAATTTGGAAGTATTCGAGGAAAAGAACCCACAGAATGATCCGGCAGCTTTGTCATGGCATTTATAGCACCTTTCAAATCACGTCGCTCCCAAAAATGGCGCACCACCTGCAAGCACTCATAAGATGAACTACTTCCAGCCAAAACTCAACGTCTTATACTTGCGAGTAAACTTAGCAACATTCTCCAGTGGATATTTTGTTTGCATTTTATTTTACTCTGAACAAACAGCCTAATAAACTGTACACAAGTATATTGATGAAAACAGTAGGCAAGATGCTTCAACAGGTCATGTCTACTCTAGTTTCGCGACTTGCTAGTAATGGGACATGCTCTGTTACATTACTTCATAGTTTCAATCTTCACACCGGATAAACTTACCTGTAATTTTGTCAAGCGGGAACGGAGGCTGCTTAAGAATACATCATGAGATTGCATAAGATCTTCTGCAACATCCCTCTCATTTGCAGTGGCGAAATCCCTTCCAGAAATTTGAGGTTCTCCTTCCTGTCATTTATCAGGTATGATATAGTTGGCTTAACTGACCAATTCTGACTTGTAGATGTAATTGTGTGAGTTTATATGACTAGGAAACTCAAGCGTTCAATTAGAAATTATTTCTTAAGGAAAATAGGTGCAAAACCGTATCATTTGGCAGCATTTGAAAAATTATAAGGAGGTAGATATAACTATGAAAGTGGGTTTTGAAAACCGGAGAAGATTGAAGTTCATGCCTTAAAGTTCTGAAGATGGAGATTCTGAACATAATTTGGATTTATGGAGGGAGGAAGTGGTACTAAAAATAGAGTTGCAGATACGAGTAAGCAAATAACTTGAAATGAAATCTTCTTCTCGACAAGACAAGGCTACAATAACCATACCTGTAAGGGAGCTGCTTTATCTGTCTCAGGGGTACAAGAAGACATATCTGTGGCTTGTACTTCATTACAATTAACTTGTTCTCTTCTTTCAAACTTCTCAACCAGGGTGCGGGTTCTCCCTGATACAACTGCAACTGTCGATATAGCATTTGAGAACAATCAAATCCTATTCACTCAGACATGCATTACAAAATTAGAAAATTAATACGCATCGCGTACCTCCATTCACAAATTTAACGGAGCTCATCTCTTTGCTGCTATCCACAGAGTCATTGCCTGAGATATTAAAGGAAAAGAAGCTATAACCAACAACAATATAAACCAGCAAAACAAACATAAAAATGATTGTGAATGAAGATGACTATTAACAGTCATCAACATGATATGACTCCTGTAGAAGGGCAAGCCCTTTCTTTCATACTTTATTATTGTTGAGGAGACTTTCTCCAAAGTTTTACATGAAACATTTGGGAAAAACCAATGAGAATGACAACATTCTAGGTAGTGTGAAAAATAATTCAACACAAACGGACAGTCAAATTGTTTCTACATACAAGGAAATTCCCAAAGATCAGCTGCAAGTCACATGTTATATATTACAGAAACGAGTTTATAACAAAACAATTTAAATTGAACGACAATGTGTATGCATAAAAAATTTCAAGATATTGAAAAGAGCAAATGCATCAATCAAAAGAAAAGGTGACAACAACTGTGACAAATCATATCCATACAAGAATCATCAGTTACACCATGAAAGGAATGATAAGTTTTCCATGTTATGAGGACAGCAATTCATATTTAAGGGCTTGCAGTATATTATATGAAGAAGAATTATGAACTCACCCAATGCAAGCCTATATTTGCTAGAGGATATAGAAATAGAAAATCTTTAGCAATATTATCAGATACCATTTGTAAGTGACAAGGGCAACAACTTACTTTTTCCCTGCTCTGGAGTCTTTGGAGAGATATCTGTTTCAAACATATCTGTGGCACTTCTGATATTTGAATGCTTTTCATTAGAGGATTCTTTAATCACTTCTTCATGTACAATTCTAGTTTTGATGCTTGCATCTGGTGCAATGTCTAAAACACTGGTTGCACTGCTAAAAGTTCCAGATTCAACAGCCACTGGCAGTCTTTCAAGATCAATTTTGCTATTTGACGGCCTCCGTATATGAGCCGGTTTGAGTAACATACCACGTTTAGTCCTGGAAAAGGTGATGGATTCTTTTGTTGAGTCCGTCAAGTCTTTTACACTATCAGGACTATCCCGAGGTACAAAAACGGGTACAACCAAGGATTTGTCCGGTGTTTTTTCATTCGATTTTGTTTGAAACCTTATTGTAGGACTCTGCTTCTGACTTGATACATTACTTATATCTTTTGAATCCAATTGGAGCACCACTTTTGGTGAACTTAAAGTCTCACTTTTTGGAGGAGTAGCGGGTTTTCCACCAGATGCTTTACAAGGACAAAAAAATATTAGAGTAGCGCTTAACCACAATTATCAGCAATGAGTAGAAGACAGAAAAAGTAGTCGTTGCAGGCCAAGAATTGGTTCAAGATTACAAAATCAAGATATCTTCAGTTCAAACCCATCTAATTGATCCCAACTCAACGAAAGTAGACTCTGCCGAAAGCAGCAAAGTGTGGAATTTGGACAGGCAAAGAAGACCTTTGTTGAGTTGATTTGACCAACAAGATTGCAAGCAAATGGACACCAACAGTCACATAAAAGAAATCACACGGATAGTTTTCTTGGAGAAAACCACTGATTAAGATATGCACCTTTTAATAGACAATGAATAAGATATACAAACTTAAATTTTAACTTATATGTAATAGATTTCCATTCCAAACATCTGGCATAACTGACAAAAGAGGGGGCAAACATGATGAATGTCAATTCTCAGTTTAGTGATCATTTTAATCATAATCATGCTAAGCTTAGAAGATGTATGCTTGTGGTGTAGATTTGGGAGATTCCTTGCCTTCTAGTGTGTAGTTCTTCTTTTCAATAAAATTTGTCTTCTAGTATGTAGTTCTTTTCAATAAAATTTATGGTGTCGTATTAAAACTAGTCTAGCCCTATTAAGGCATGTTTTTCTAGAATGAAATTGGGCTAGGTTAGAACAGCACACAATAACTAAAAACTTTCCTATCATATCAGTGTAGAAAATTTCAGTTAAGCACGTATGGAGAAAAATGACCACTCACTGTCGACGTATATGTTCTTTATCTCTTTTGTCTCATCAGAAGGCAAAGACCGGAGAGCCGATGTCCTTAAACCAAACCCCTCGTCCTCTGACGATAGACTGCTCTTGGACATAAGATGGGATTTTAGTTCTGTAAAGTCATGCTGCTCAGGTATCGAAACAGACCCATACGGCTCAATAAGCTGGCAGAAAAGGAGCATTTAAAGAATATAAAACTCTCACCTTAACTTCAGAATAAAGATACATCATAGTGACTGCAGGAAAAAAAAGGACATCTAAAGTAACAAGATTTTTTCAGATAAGAGACATTATATTTCATGAAAAGCAGATTTATAAGATGTGAGAAAAGAGGATAAGAGGTAACGAGATGAAAATACCGATATATCTGCAACCCAAACTCCAACTGAGTTTTGATAGTATGAGCAACCTAGAAGTTTCCCGTCCTGGATGCATTGGTCACCAAGAGTTGACCATCCCATATCAACAGCATCATGACGAATCACAGGCTCCCATGAATAAACCTAGAGACAAAAACATAAACAAAGATGGAGATGAAATGATTCAGTGACATCCCAGAAACAATATTAAGTCCTGCATGTAAAGACTCCTTACCTTCAAACTTTCATCCAATCCAGAAAAGAGAGTTCTCCCATCTGGATGAAAAGTGATTACACGTACTCCAGCAGTCTGGAGAGAAAGAAAGAAAGTAATTGTGGAAGTGAAACCCAATAAAGGTAAATTTCCAGAAAAAGAAACGCAAAAGAGATATCTTGTTTGAACTAGGGGGAAGAACTAGTGGTTCAAGCACCCACACCAACTAGTAAATAATTGAATGCAAAGGAATATTCTATAAACGCATAGACTTGAAGCCCACAAAGATGCAAGAAAAACACTCTATTCTATATACTATTGAAATCCTTTCAAATATTTAAAAGATCATTCCAATCTGTCATCTCCATATTTACGGTAAGGACAAGCCAACGGAAGTTAGGATCAGTTTAGTTGCAATCTATAATACATGGACTTGGGTACAGGTGTCGGTCTGAAAACTAAGATATGGGGACTCGGCTTAAAAGGGTCCAAATTTTTAGTAAGGGTGTGGGGATCCATCATAGTCTCTAAACTTCATAAATCATATAGCTATAAATTATTTAAAATTTTAACTTCTCATGTTACAATAGCTTCTCATATCATAGGTTCACTTGCTTGTGTAAGGAATGGGAGTAACCCAAAACTTATATCAAAAAACAAAATAAAAAGATTCAAAAGAAGCCCAAAATTTTTTGAGAAGGCCCAAAGAAAAGACCCAAGTAAACCCAAAATTCATCCTCATAAAAAAAACCCTCCCTCCCTTCCTTCATTGGTAGGCACGCATGGGCCACCGACGAGAACATCACAGACTTTCTCCGATTTGCTGGATCCATCAAGCCAGGTGCTGAGTCTGTCATGTACACCGCAACCGCATTGGATTTCGGCGAGTTCGCGTAACATAGCTTGCAAGTTGTATTAAAGTTACAAAGTATTCAGAAATATTCTTTTTCTTGGGAAAACCTGAGTAGTCATATGTACTCCATAACTTAACAGATTCGATAAGAACAAAACACAAGTGATCAAAATTAATAGATAAGATACAATGTGTAATGATATTGAAGATTGATCTAATTCAACGATCAGTCAACCTCCTCCAAATGAGCCTTTTCTCTCACTCTTTAGTGAAGAATACATGCTAAGTTGATCATGATTTATGCAGGATACGAAAGTTAAGTGAATTGATTAAATGACTAAAATGCTGATGAATGGCATATGACACCCATAAAACGGAACAAATTCATGGATTATGGATTGTTTGGTAAAAGAGGGGCAAAAACAGCTTCGAGAAGAAATGCCTCTTACATTCTACTAAAGCAATTAATTGGGAGTAAAATTTTCCCCCAATATGGTACTATCTTCTTTGTGTAAACATGTAAGCTAATTGTTTAACTCTAAGAAATTTCACAAACTCAGCAACTTTCAGTGAAGTAGCAAAATATCAATACCTCAGGTCTTGTAGATCCAATCAGTTCAAAGGTTTCCAAATCCCAGAATTTGACAGTTCTATCTGCTGAACCTGGATGATGATTTTTATGTTACGAACACTGAACATGTCATACTTACTACCCGAGCAGATAACAGAAAAAATAGCTGATGCTGGGAGTTCACAGCGGAAAATATGATGGATGTGAAGATCTTTACATACTTATTTATAACAGAACTGCAGTTAAAACAAGGTCATTCATTTCATGGCACAAAATGATGTTTATGTGGAAATTAGCAATTAAGACCATAGCCATGGGTCACACTACGGTACCAGCACAGTACCAGTACCGGGTTGCTCCACCCTTGGATCACTCCTTCTAGGTCCCATGTAGGGTTAATCCAAGGGTGGGACCATCTAGGTCCCATGTAGGGTTAATCCAAGGGAGGGACCATCCCCAGCAACGGGCCTGTACCCATAGAACTTTCCCCATAGCCATATAATTTGGTTTATCTTCAAATTCCAGGTAGCTGCTATCTTCTTTTTACTAATCAGAGATTACTATCTTTTGAAACTTTAATACAGTATTTTAATTTTAAGTCTGAAAAGTGTAGTTGTCCCCTGCTTACCTGTAGCAAGCAGAAACTCAAGAGGATGGAAATCTAAGGATCGAATATGTCCTTCATGGAACTTGAAGTCATGCAATAACTTTCCTGCAGTCAGATCCCACACCTATTCAAGTAGTCAGAGAAGTTTTCTGTTTATGGGCAATGCTTACTGAAAGCCGAAATTCCATGCAATACAATTACCTTCACAACATTATCAAATCCTCCGGAGACAACCCAGCGACCATCTGGTGTGAACTTAATAGTACTAATGCCTTGAGTATGACCCATGTAAGTGTGAATGCATCCTTTCTTTCTGATATCCCAGATCTTTAGATTGGCATCCACAGAACCGGATGCAAAGAACTCACCAAATGGATGGAATTCAACAGCGGAGCAGTTGGATCTGTGTCCAGAAACAGTGCGAACCACTACACTTCAAAAGTAATAAGAAAACAATTAGAAATTTACTTGCGATCCAATTCTTTGATTTTCTTCAAAATTAAAGTCAGCCAACAGCAAGTTGTGATATAAATGGTAGTAAATAGGAAAGAGGATTTGCACCCTAGATCCTCAAATAAGGCAAATATAACCGGCTAGGTAACCTGATCCATATATTTCTTACATCAAATGCACCGTCTTCAAGTTGACCTTATTAGGTTTCCGTTCTTGGAATATTGACTATTGCACATTACATCATAGGATATGAACATTCCAACTGGCCGATTTAAATATGCATGTTAATTCTGATTAACAGAGAAGAATTAAATCAAGTAAATGTACATACTCTTAGCCTCTTCCAAATCCCATAGCTTTATCACACCAGTAGAAGCTCCAGCTAGAACAAAAACCTCTGTTGAATCAAATGTGACAGTCTCAATGGGACTGGTATGACCAGATAGGCTCTACACAAGAAAGACATTCACATTCTGTTACATGAAAGAAGTGCTGCCAATCACTTCAAGCAACATTATGATTCCAAAAGCAAGGAAATCCATCAAAATTGCCAGTTTAATACCAAGGTTAAAAAAACAGGTCAAAGTTTATACATGAATGTATCAAATTGAAAAGCTCAATTTAGATCAAGGCAGATATCTAAAACAAGAAAACCCACTGAAAGTATTACCCGCATAAACCTTTGAGCACAAAAAGAATTTAAGACATAATGCACATTCAGAAGCTTAGCCATTAATTTAAAACCAAAAGTAATAACAAACCAATCAAGTAATTACCGTTTGGATAATAGAGGATTGTTTTTATTGAATACTATTCTCTTTTATTGATAAATAACAACAGATCAATTAGAATGTAAATGTAGAACATAAAAGATTCAACTAACCATCAAAGAAGTGGGTTTGCCAATTGCCCAAAGATTAACTTTATGATCATCCCCTCCAGTAATAAAAAGTCGGCAAGTCTTTTTCCCAATATTCAGACAATTGATGCCAGCTGAATGGGCCACAAATTCCTCTATTTTCGAACGGATCAAGGAAACTTGGCCAAAGAAAAAAATAGAAGATTTCATTTGGTTTTTGTTTCTACGCTTTTATCCATACCGTATCTCATCTAAGTTGAATTGACTACCTTACAGTGCATATGACTTCCATTCTTCAAACCCTGAATCCTTTTGCTTATTGTAGTTTATCTGGTGGCCAAATCAACCGAAAGAAAAGAAGAATTATTGCTTCATATTCTGACTGAATGCTCTTTTTCCCTGCTGCTTAAGAGTTTTCTACAGGAAAAGTTTACCCCAACTAGCATTTATGAGATTGGGGAAAGGGGGAAAAAAGGGGGGGAATTTGGCACCGCCAAAGTGAGCATGTAGATCATGAATTTCAAAATCTTCCCCAAGAATTCGACTACTCGTATTTTCCTTCCTTCATCCAGTAAGCAGAGGATGCATCACATGACAAATGCTACAAATAATTTCCAAAAAGCATAAAAGTTCAAAAAACAAGAAGATGTCTGAACTAAGTACAGCATAAGACTACATATATGAGAAGTTCAACTAAAAAATAGCTAAAAACTAAAAAGCTACCGAACATTAGTTCACCTAAGCTAAGCCTTCGAGGACGAGGTAGAATTAGAAAGAGAAATAAAGGATACGTAGTTTATATCCACGCTTCGCCATTTCCAAGACAACCAAGAAACAATGCCCAAGCTCAATGAAGATTAGAAAACGAAGTCCTGCTTGTGTAAACGTCAATTGATTCCACTTCGATCAGAAAGCAACTCTGCAAAATTCAAGAAGCGAGGAAGTTCCTGATTGGAAACAAACACAGCCTTAAGCAAAATCCGACCGAGAAAGATAGGAACTGAATTCGAATTCAGATTCTGATTAGAAAATATTCCTGAGATTCCACAGTGCAACGGAAATGGAAATGAAAATTCTTAAAGCTAAGAGAAAGTAAAGAGAAATGCTTGCTTTTTGAGAGGGGCACCATAATTCAGACCGTGACTGAGCCAGTCCCCTGGTATTCACTTTTTGACCAAAATGCCCCTCGCCTTTGTCGTTGACGGTAGGTGCAATTACAGGTGAGCCCTCCAGCGGTCTTAAAATTTCTGGTTTGCTTTAATTTTAAGTTTTAGTGGCGTGAGATTTTTTTAATTTACAATGACTTTATAAAAAAATTCATAATTTCTTAATTTAAAATTTTAAAATTTTTTAAATAAAAGAAAGAAAGCATGTAGGTGGTGCAGGTTAATAATACAGATAAGGATTTACTCTTTTCTTCTGAAGCAAAAAATGGTTTTATGTTTTTTTTGGGTAATGAAAATGACAAATATTATATCATATGGTGGGAATTTTAGTGGTTTGTGATAGCAAAAGAGTTACCTGTACAATTATATTCCGTTTGTTTTTTTGTTTTCTGAAATATATTTTTTGTATGTGTTAATTGACGTCAACATTGATAAAGACACGTGTATATTAATCAAAAATATTATTATATCACTTACATAAAATATATATAGTTGGTCACAATTTTACACACCTAATTAGCCAATATTATTTTTTTTTCAAAATTACAAAGTCGCTGTCATACTATTTTGTGGAATTGTGATTCTAATTAAGCTCGGGATTTCTGGTCCACTCTGCATCTAATAATAAAAATTATCTAATTGCTTAAAGCTATATTTATAGCCTCAAAATTAAGAAGAAAATGGGAAAAAAAATTATAGAAGATTGTAATCTTGGAGATGAAGAGAGGATAGTTATATGCATGACATTTAGTACTTTATTTTTTTTTTCTTCTTGATATTTTCTTGGAATTCATATAACTTTTTTCTCTAATTTTTCTTTTCTTTTTCATATTTTTCGAACATGGGTCGATATATAGACTATCTGTATAAGGTCACGAACTGAGCTTGAGCTTCAAAGGAAAACCCATCTTGTTCGTTTGTATTGGTGAAAACTTTCAGATCACATTACCAAGAGGCAAACGTATGGTTGGTTATAGGTGGGTATATACCTCGAAACACAAAGTTGATAGCTTTATCAAGAGGGTCTTGAATTTGGTTTTACTCATTTAGGACCCAATTGTGTAAAGGTCTTTGTGAAAGGCTTGTGGTTCTGACATAGTTGATCTCATTCGAAGGATAATTATGTCCCCTATCAGAAAACGGTCGACATTGTCCATATATATTAGAAAAATTGCCAAATATATGCAAGGATGAAACCCTTGCCTTGCCCAGGGTCCCCCACATCGTCTTAAAGTTCGCAGAAAGCCAAGCTTGAGAAGATAAAAGTTAAGGTGATGAGAAACGTGAAAGGAGTCGAATGAAACTCAAGCCTTGAGCTATTATTCCACATGGCTTGTTCACGAATAGTTCT
The DNA here is from genome assembly GCA_003255025.1 of Datisca glomerata. Taxonomy (NCBI): domain Eukaryota; kingdom Viridiplantae; phylum Streptophyta; class Magnoliopsida; order Cucurbitales; family Datiscaceae; genus Datisca; species Datisca glomerata. The sequence goes on from QANY01008011.1 coordinate 250,299, forward strand.
TAATCCACCCCATGGCTAAACAATAATGATTTAAAGATTAGAAGAGCCTCATGAAAATTAATGGGAATAAAGCTAAGAAAATGTGATTGAATAACATTGTTCGCATTCATTGGTGTTAATGAGCAGCTAAACAGTACATGTGAAATCTGAACAGTACATGTCTTCCATGCTGATGAGTTGTTATCCTTCACATCACATATCAAAGAACCTGAAGAGCGAAATTCACCGTGGGTGACTTCCTCACCTAAAGGCATTGGTGTTAATTCAACGGTCGCATGAGGAGATGTTTGGTATCCCCAGCCCATCTCATCCATTCACAGAGCAAATTATCTCATCCATAGGATACTTTTTACAACTAAGATTGATTATGAGAAAAGAGTAATAAGTAGGACTTCGTTTTCCCCTTTCTCCCACTTTGTCTCACAACTCTCGAACTCTCTTTTGTACACAAAGACTCTCTCTCAGCTCCCTTTTCTTTGTCGTAATAGTCCCTTTCTTAGAGCATTTTGTACTATTTGTTAACTGTTGAGAACCTCCCCTTTGCGAGCTTTTGGCGTCACTATTTCTACAAAACGAGGGTCACACGAATCATAAGAGTCTAAAGTACATTTTTGTTCGATCGGGTTTTAAGATTTGAGAAAAAACAATGAACCACGAACGGTTCGTGGGTGAAAAATAAAAAAAATTCACATAAACTATTTAATCATATTAAATATAAAATATTTTTATGATCATGCATATTTATTTAGATTGATGTATTTAGAAGATGTAGAAATAATATTATATCTTTCTTGTATCGGAAAAGTTTTAACTTGGTGGAATCATATCGATTGTCTTGCGCTATTCATTCTTGCACCAACACCACTCGTAGGATTCAGAAGTATATCTTAATAAGATGTCATCAGAAATTGAGTGTGGCCTCCCTAAGTGTGTTGACACAACCCTGATCACAATGTGTGATTACACAGAGCAAAGAAAGTAGCTTCTCTCTCCCCTCCCTGTTGCCGCCGAAATCTAGAGGAAGAAGAGAAAATATTACAAAATTTACACATATACCCATATATTATGAATTGTCGAAATTTTCCTCTATTTACTATAATTGTCAAAATTTTACATCTTCCTAGAGCTAATACTGTGTCCAAATTCATCAATCCAAATTGATAATTAAATCGATCTTCATCAATTAATTAATTAATTTTATTTACTAATTATCTAATAATTAGAAAATAACAATTAATTAATTTGAACATTAATTTTTGCTCTTCACTACTTTAGTAACGATACCTATCACATATGAGTTCAGATAGTATATCTTGATCCAAAATAAGTTTTCGGTCCAACTGGGGTTGTTTCTCATTTCTGTCTTTATACACCTAAGACCGAATGGACCCACATGAATAAAACTATAGGATTCAAATACTCGGTGAATTTATCTCTATAAATTCCTGACCTATTTAATCGTGACATCGTATGACTTCACTATAGTTCCAATGCCGAGTCTACACTTTTTATTTCATGGTCCACAAAATATTTTACTATGTTATCCTTCGTGAATATCAGTAACAAGAGTGAGATGTAAAATTATCATTTTACCCCTCTAGTTATTATTTTCTTAACTCTTTTATTGACCGTGAATAAGAAAGACATAACGATAAATTGTCTCGCACAGTTCACCATATCTCATTTAATGATTCATTTCATCAAGTATCTGGTCAGATTTATTTATTCACACACTCATCAATAAAACATAAGGTGATATTGTAACATTTTACAATCTCGCCATGAATTTCATATTTGTGAATCACGTTACTCCAACATAGTTGAATCATGATCTCAACATCCGAGGTATTGTCCAGCAATTCAAACTCACTCCTTTGGCGAATCAAAGACCGCAAGTTACTAAGCCAAGTTTCGTATTCACCTCAGAATTAAGGTAATCACGAAAATACCCTTAAGGTGTAAACAATTAGATTTAGAGCTAGATAAACGACTTTTGCTCCAAACTAATTTGTTACTGGTCTATTCAACATGTTTCATAATATGTCTAGCTCAACTGTTAGAGTCTCTACTCACATGCCCCAAGAACGACATCATTTGGTTCAACCTAACAATCATAATCAGACTCTATTACCCAGTCGATCCTAAGACTACGAATACCATTCAGAACTATTTCAGAAAAGTTTGTCTGAAACACCTCTTAGTCTTTACTCTTCTTATATTGACAATAGTTTCAGGACTTGAGTAAATTATAAACACACTTTAATTAATAGAAAAATTTTCATTCATTCATTCAATTTAGAAATACAAAATGTCTGGAGAAATAACTAAATATTCATAAATAATTATTACACCCTACTTTATACATTAAGAAGATTGTTAGACTCCATGGGGTACCAGTATTTATAGTATCAGACACTGATCCAAAGTTCACTTCCAAATGTTGGCGAAGTTTTTAAGAGGCTTTGGGTACCCAACTATACTTTAGCAAAACTTTTCACCCTCAGGCAGATGGACTGATAAAATGGACCATCCAAACCCTCGAGGATATGCTATGGGCATGTGTGTTACCATTGATCAAGTTTTCGTACAATAATACTTATCAAGCAACAGTTGGGATGACACCCTTTGAAGCATTATATGGAAGAAAGTGTCGGTCTTTGATTCATTGGGAAGAAGTTGGCGATAAGAAGTTTCTTGGTGCGAAAATAGTCCAACTAGCTAATGAAGATATTAGCAAGATTCGAAAAAGGATCCAAACTGCATATAGTCATCAGAAGAGTTTTGCGGATGTACATATGAAAAATATGAAATTTACAGTCAAAGACATGGTATTTATCAAGATTGCACTGATAAAAGGAGTTATGAGATTTACAGTCGCGTATCGTGTAGCTCTACATCCATCTTTGGTATGAGTACATGATGTTTTTCATGAATCTATATTATGGAAGTACATTCCCGACCCATCGCACATCCTGAGTTATGAGCCGCTCTAGTTACTCGAAGATCTAACTTACAAAAAAATTCCAATTCAGATCCTTACGCACTAAGGATATTTTCTTGGTCAAAGTACTTTGGGAACCATCAATTTGAAGAGGCCACTTGGGAACTCGAGGTCGAGATTCAAGAGATATGCCCAGATCTCTTCTGAGACCTATCCATGACAATTTTTTTAGGATGAAAATTCATATATTGCGGGGAAGGCTGTAACACCCTTATTTTATGGCCGATCAGGATGAGTACATTTTTTAATTTTGAGTCTTGGGATATAACTTTAGCCATTATATTTTTATTGATGTGACATTATATTTCACCTACGTGATATATTGTATTTTGATATTTGAAGGATTGTTTGTGATTTTATAAATAAATATATTTCTAGGCAACATAAGGGTAATTTTATCATTTTTCCTCCCACGCCTAATTTCATTATATATGATGCATGTATCAAATTTTATGTCATGTGCATGCTATTATGTGTAGTTTTATATTATTTGGGTTATAATTTTTTTGAGAAATTATTTTATACTGATTTTCTTTAGGGTTAAGAGTTTTATTTTTTCGCCCGTAGCTTGGTCGAAATCCTCCTTCTCCCATCTTAGAAGATGAAATTTTTATTTCCTAATCTTAGACTCTATATTGCATGGTTTAGGGTTAAACTTTAGGAAATGATTTCTTTTATTTCCTAAACACTTAGGGTTAGGGTTTTAGTAAGTTTCCTAAGTGTTAACCTAGTATATAAATTTCTTAAACTATTTACCTCTCTATTCTCTCCCTTCCCCTCTCTTGTTTTGGGTGGCAACTCTTTCCCTTCCCCCTTCTTGGACGGAAACTCTCCCTCACCCCTCTCTTGTGAGCAACAACCACCCTCACTCTTCCCCTTTATTTTTTCGGCATCTCTCTCTCCACCTCACTCTTGTGCAACACCTCCTTGCACGACAAGCTCATCACTTGCTCACCATCTAAGATCCCCTATTATCTAAGAAGGATTTAAGCTCTAGGTAGCAGTAGTTGTGGCACGAGACGTAGTCAGGTTATTCGGATCACACTTTTTCAGTAAACTGGAAAAGAAACTTTTACGATAAAAGTATGATTTTTTTCATATGACTTATTATGATTATTTATGTTCCATGAATCATTTTTGAATAAGAAAGAAACATTTACGATAAAAATATGACTTTTTCATAAAAACTAAAATTTTCAGAATTTATGTACTTAGTGATAATGATTTAATGTTTTGGAACCCAAACTGGAATTTTCATAAAAACTAGAATTTTCACTTATTGAAATTTTTAGGGTAGATTACTAACATATTGAAGCATGTATTGTAGAATAATTAGGTCAAAATTTGATCTCTGTGATTTAATATAATTTTGAAAGTTTATATTTCGTACAGGGGAAAACAGTTTTTCGATATCCAAATTTAGGGTTGTTTATGTACTGAGATCAACTCTGTTTGAACTAATATTTTTGTAGTCGGTATCAGAGCGAATACGGTTCTATAGACAAATGTATTTACTAAAAAGTTTTCTGAATATTGAGTCAATCGAGAAATGATTTTATGAAAAAAAAATTGAATTTTAAGAGTCCGTGCCAGAATTTAGGATTGTGATGTGTTTGTGTCTGGCAATCAGTGATGAGTTAATGGTATGTGAAACTGATTGAATTATGTAATTGTCTTGGCTATGAATTTTTCAAATGACTCTAGATCGATAGTTAATCACGAAGCAATTTCTGATGCGAGGTCCAATTTCTCCTTACTCCCTATGAGTTTTACAAGAAGGATATTACCGGACCCGAATCATAGACTTCCAATTATAGTATGGAATCCATGGATCATCAGGAGGGGAGCAGATAATCATGCTTCAGCACTGAGCGTAAGGAGGCAATATCCTCCGATAGCTAGAGTTTTTTCCTCGATTGGTGGGGCTTCAACGTTTTCAAGCGAGGTTTAATGACGTGGTAAACTACCGTTATACGGCATTTTGAAACTATTCGAAATAAATTAGACCATGTTTAAGTTTTAATTTCCAACGTGTTTAGTTTTAAAAAAAAATTGACCTAGTTTCCACGAGCCTTTTGTATTAAATATTGAAGGAAATTGAGCTTTCAGCCATCATCAGTTACTCGAGTTCCGGTTAGACCTAGTCCTTTTTCCTATTTTTTTCTTCGTCTAAATTTGTCTATTTAGAACTATGTTGAAGGGTTACGGGGATTCCAACCTCCAGAAAGGGGAGGTCCCGTCGCATCAGATGAGGTGGTAGACACCCGCGTTGACACTAGTGTTGTGGCCAGGTCGAGCGGCTCTATCGAGCATTGAGACACCGATGGTTTCCCTTCTTCTTTGTCGGGGAGGGAACTGGATGCAATCAGGAGTAAATATCACACCACCAACTACATCCATAAGGCTACTAGAGGAGGGTTGGCTGATTAACGCTCCTCGACACTAGGGGGAGGCAACGCTATACTTGGAAACTCTAGAGTGTGGGTTGAGGCTTTTCCCACACCCTTTTCTTAGGGAGTGGGTTTATTCCACTAGAATACCTTTAGCCAAACTCCAGTCGGATTCATGGAGGAGTCTGATCAGGTGTTGGGTCCTCAGGCGGCTGAACTATGACAAGGACTTCACCATCGATGTGTTCCACTAGACCTTCCAATTGAAGACTCCTCCAATGAGAAAGAGCAACAAGGCCCCTCCTAGAGGCAAATGCTGGAACTATGTCAGCAGTAGGGCCAATGAGTGGAGGAAATCATCAGTGGCATCCCGTCTTGGTATATAAGGACTTGAAATACAGGTGATTCATCAACTTTAGGGACTGGGAAAGTCTTTCTAGAGATCCAGTGTCTTCCTTTCCTGTCCCCCATGCGTTAGGGGATGCAAGTATCCTCAGGTTGTCTACTAACCTAACTTATTTTATTTCTATAGTTCGGAAGAAGAAGCCTAAAAAGTTGCCTACTCATTTAATTCAGTTATAAATCTAGAGCTTAGTCGAGTTGTTCGCCGAGCATAGGGACTACGCTCTGCTAACTGAGCTCTTTGTACCTAGCTGGGTGATACTTAAAACCTAAAAAAGGAATAAGAGCCAATTCAATACAGTGATTTGGTTTCCTTTCTTTCCTAGCTAGCCCAACATTTATGTGAATCATCATATTTTGTTAGAAGGGTTAGTCAGATAATTCTATTTATGTTAGCCCTTTTTTCGCTTGTGTGCCAAGCAAGAATGTAGTGCCAAGCAAGAATGTAGTGCCAATCTATTTCCTTAAAGATCTAGCTAAGAATTTATACTCCGATTAAAGTCCTTTGCTCGTATAGTAAGTGAAAGTGTTCTGCTAGACATCTTTTTATTTCTTTTGATATCTAGCTGGACAATTTTAACCTAGATAGAGTCATTCTCTCGTCTGGTAAGCGAGAATGTTGTGCCAGACAACTCTTTCCTTGAACATCTAGCCAGGCATTTTTCTCTGGCTAGAATCCTTCTTTCAAGACATTTGTTGAAAATTCTTCATTTTATTGATCATTAATACTATATGAGTGAGTTGGTTACATTGCTTGACTATAGAAATAGAATTTGAGATGTTTGGTGTTTCATGGTTGGGTCAGAGTTCGTCCATCTAGATCTTGTAGTCTATACATTCATGGTCGCATTTCCTCCTTGACTGTGTAGGGCTCTTCCCTATTGGGTTCAAGGGCCCCTACCACTATTTCCTTCCTTTTTCTTAAGACCAAGTATACTGTTTGAAAGTGTCATATTTTGGCTTTAGAACTGTAGTACTAAGAGGTAAAAAGTTGGTGCGACTTGGTACAAGAGGCAACGAGTTGGTGCGACTTGGTACAAGAGGCAACGAGTTGGTGCGACTCGTTCTTTATGTTTGCCTAGTCTCGAAGCTCTTCTAGGTCATCTAGGTTGTGCCTGAGTTGTAGTATGTTCTACTTTAGATCTTAACTTTCAGTTTTTTAGGAGGGTTTCCCAATCTCTACCGGAAAGACTGCATTGGTCCCAAGTGCAAGTCCGTGCGGAGTCTCGCCCATAGTTCTTCTACTAGTCATTTGGTATGCCTACAACATGTTGGTGAGCTCATCTACCCATAGCCTTTTTCTACTCTCTAGCTTGGTCTTGAGGTTATGCTTGATTTTCTTGTCCATTACATCTACTTGCCCGTTAGACTGGGGTGAGTCGATGACGAGGTGATGTGTTTGATAAGGAGCTATTACATATCCAGTTGAACTTTGCGTTGTCATACTTCTTGTCGTTGTCGATAATGATTGTGTAGAATATGCCAAATCTACATATTATGTTCTTCTATATGACGTCTTTGGTTTTGTGTTTACTTATCGCCGCCAGGGGTTTCGCTTCTACCCACTTGGTGAAGTCATGTACGATGACAATAGCAAATTTGTTTTGCCCTTTCTCTATAGGCAAAGGCCCTATCGGGTCTACTCCCTGTTGGGAAAAAAGACACGAGCTTGGTATGGAAGTTAACAACTCTGGTGATTGGTGAGGATATTCGTAGACCTCTGGCACTTGTATCATTTTTGCACAATTTTTTTGGTGTCAAGCGCATGGTTGGCCAATCGTACCCTTGCCTTATTTAGATTATGGTGTAGGGCCCTTGCGCCACTGTGATTCCCGTAAACTCATATGTGAACTTCCCTTATCACATACAAAGCCTCGTTGGGGTTAACACATCTCAAGTAAGGAAAGATGAATGATCTCTTGTGAAATGCCTCATTCATGATTACGTTATTTGCAGACCTGAAACATAATTTTCTTGCTTCTTTTTGTGTGAAGGCTGGACTCTATCTCATAGGTATTGGAAAATCGAGGTATCTATGTGGGTTCTAAGCTCCGTCAATCTCCATAACCTGGGGAAGGAACTCTACCGTGACAGTCGTGCTGATCTGTGAATCAAACCCTGAGGCTAGCTTCGCGAGAATGCCCACGTTTTTGTGTTAGCTTCTAAGAATTTATTGGATTGAGTAGAAACTGAATTGTGCCATAGATGGCATAACGCGGGTCAAATACTTGGCTTCTGTGAATTGCTATAAATATGCAAAGTTCTTGCATTCATCAATAGTGCCCCGTACTCTGCTTCATTGTTGGAGGCCTTGAATCTGAAACATAAAGCATATTCAACACGAGACTAGTAAGAGGATAAGAGGCCAGCTCTACGTCCCTTCTTGTTGGACGCCCATCTATGTATAAGGTGCAAACACCGTCAGTTTATGGTAATGATATGTCCTTACAAGAAGGGATTGTATCTGCAGTGAAGTCTACCATAACTTGACCCTTGACGGTGGTCTCGAGTGTGAATTGGACCTCAAACTCGCTGAGCTCCATTGTCAACTTGGCCATTCGTCCCAAAGTCTCCGACTTTCTCAATACCTGTATAAGGGGATAGTTGGTGAGTAGTCGAATAGAGTGTGCCTCGAAGTAAGGTCAAAGTCTCAGGGCTGCCATTACAAGGGAGAGGGAAAATGCCATATTCTCTAGCTTCGAATAGCGCATTTCTGCCCCAACATGGTCTTTCTTACTTAATAAAATGGTAACTGAACATGGTCATCCCCTTCCTTGATCAGTGCAACGCTGATAGTGGGTTTTGACATGACTAGATAACGTGACAACATTTTCATCTTATATGGGCTTGGACAACAAATTTGAGAAAAAGGGTTAGTTTTGTTATACTGAAGTTGTTCTCAATAAATGGGCAATGTGTAAGTCATGTAAATAACTGAAGCAGTTGGTGAAATTGAAAGGATGTTAATTGTTCATGATTTAAAAATTCAATGACTAAATTGACAAAATTAAAAGTTTAGTAATCTAATTGGCAACAAACATAAAATAATTTAGAGGTCTAAAATGTATTTAAGTTTTACATATTTATATTGGTCATATTTGTCTCGTTGAAAGTCTCAATCATTGGTCTATGACCCATAAACTCACGTGCCATAAAAAATGTTGTGTGATATTTGTCACAATGCATATATCCTTTTAGAGTATGTGAATAAAATGGAAAAGTCCTCTATGAGATGAGGGCGTCGGGTGCCCTTCAGATATATACCATATATAAGGACCAAGTCCATAATGTAGTTGTCATCATCAGTTGCAAAATGGAAAAATGGGTGATACAAAATTACACAGAGAATCAAGTCCGAAAATTAAAATATGTTCGTTGATAGATTTATATATAATGAAGTAATCCAAATGTATTAAGAAAAGTTCTGTATTATCTCTATATATCTATGTCACTTATTATATTTTGCGTTCTATTCTCATGATTCAACACGGAAACATGACACCCTTCTACCATGGCACTTTCCATGCAACTTCATATCCCAGCAAAGAAATATTAAATAGCTGTGTAATATTTTTTTTTGGAGAGGAGAGAAGTCATTTCAAATTTCTAAAATCACAAATGTAATGTAATTCCTTGAGGACCCAAAAATTATTGTTGTTGACGGTCACAATGTTGCTAGCACTTAGGATAGTGACACGTGGCGTTCGAATAATTCTAATTAAGATGAGTAAATAATTGATAAAATTTTAAGTGATTAAGTGATGTGATAATTTTTTGCTGGACGTTGATGTTATAAGACTCATCAAAATGAATAGATAAATTAACATATAAACGATTGACACATTACTCGATCACTTAAAACTTAGCTAATAGTTTAGACGATGTAGAATTACTCTTTCATATTGTTGCACCATTGCCTTGTGGAGCATGATTTTAAATCATGGTCGCGGCTTTTGTCACGTCGCGATCGTTGCGGGTGTTCATTTATAAGGTCACAATAACAATTTGTTCAACATTTTAGTAAATACTATCAATATTTAACGTTATTTTATCAATTTTTTATTTGAACTAAATACTAATTTAATAAAACAACATTCATCTTACTTATTATTTAATATGATGATGTTAGAGTTCAATATATTTATTCTCATTTTTATATTAAATTGTGAATATTAATCTAAAACTACTTTAACAAATAAAACGAACTAACTAAAATAAAAATAACTGGGCTAGAATTTTTAAGACATGAAAGTCATAGAAAACCTAAGCTTCTAAATGGGGCTTAGGGTAGAAACATTTGTCGAATCAAATTAATTAAATTTCAAAAACACCTTACAACTAATTTAATGTAAATTCATTTAAATATATTTGTTGTAGATTAACTTATTCATTTAATTAACTTATTCATTTAATTAACTATTGTCTTAATGTGTTTCATATGAGGTAAACTTAAAATGAGAGAAATAAATAATCACATGCCTTAAAAAAGAATTAAAACATAATAATATTTATCACCAAAATACAAAGACGAATAAAAGGACATCATGGCATATAATATAAAGACGAATAAAAATTACATAGTACTAATTTATTAAATTAATTTAATATTTAAACGAATTGATTGTAGTAATGAACATATTTCCAATCAAAATTTCACATTAACATTGTATGGTGTACAAAAGAATAAAAGAAAACTAATGTAATAGACTATTATTTATATATATTTATACTCAGACAAAATATTTGAACTTACCAATTCTACAAAGTTCATGTGCTTTGAAAAAATATTAGTTAGATATAATACAACTTAAATTTTTATAAAGTGATTGATTCAAATGACTATTATAATCCTATATTTGTACAATAAACATTATATTATATTACTAAAGTGTCATTAATTCTATATAAATTTAGTGATTATTGTAAAAGTCTTATATCTGTAATAAAATTGAGGTAATAATGATATTGAAAATATGAATAATAGAGAGTTATGAATAATAAAAGAGACTTTAATGTAAAAAATGAAAGAGTTATCTATAAATGTGAAAATAAGATGAGAAGTGAAAAGTCATGTTATTGAGAGAATATAAATTAATTATACAAGTTACAACCTTAATTTATTTTACTCATCGCATTATTAAATTAATTCTTTGACTTTAAGAGTACTTATAAATACTACTAGCTTAAAGTTTAATTTTTTCCAACTAATTCCTACACAGTGCTATGTTGAACATTTTTATGTCTCACCAATTAATTTGTTAAATTTCCATATTCTATTTTTATTGCGAAATTGTTCTTAACAAGAGAGATGTGTTATTTTTGTAAATGTGTTATTTTTACAGGGTAATTTATGCTCAATTATTTGTGTATGTCCATTTAGATAGATAATATTTTCTGGCTGTTCATAATTCGTAAATGATGATTATATATTCATGAATATTTATTGAATATCAATAGAAAATGTATCGTCACAAAACTAATTATGAACAGTAAAAAATATTTAAAAAATATTTATTCTGTGTAACGTTATGGTTATTATTCTTCTTTAGTTTAGAGTTTAAAAACTAAATAATATCAAACTCCACAACCTCGTTCTCACATTCTCTCCTTGAAAAAAACAAAACCCAATCTCTCTCGTTGCGGCATGTAGCGCCCTGTCGCGGTCGTTCCATCACATTAACTACCGCAATGACGGTGATTTTCATTAAGTCCGTTATAGCGGACTATTACAATATCAGAATCACCGAGGCCGTAACACCACGGCCGCGATCTAAAACGATGTTGTGGAGGACCTAGAATTGGTGGCAGTACCCACATTCCCATGTGTCAATACCCAGAGAAATTTGAGCAGATTCAGTACTTCACAATTGGTCCGCCCGTAGAGCTTATATTTAACTGCTTGAAAAATCGTGTGAATTAATTTGAATTAAAAAAAAAAATAAGTACTCAAAGAGAGGATGGTATACTCTTCTAAATTGAGGATGAATTCGAAAAAATATAATTGGACAGCAAGAGAAAAGACTTGGAAGTACATGTTCATTTAGAAAAAAGCGTAAATACATTCTCGTTGATTTAGACTTGGAAGTACATGTTCATTTAGAAAAAAACATAAATACATTCTCTCGTTGATCTAAATCGGTTGTAGAAAAGAGTTAGTGGTCAGTTTAAATAAATGTATGAAAGTTACACATCAAGAGCTAGCTTTTGGGGTGAAAATGTAAATACTGTTAATTATTGATAAGAGAGTCAGATACTAACAAGTCTCTAGCGCAATCTGAATAAAGAGAATCAATAGTTATCTGATTCAGAACATGACGTTTGATCGAAGATTGATAAGTTTAGCCAACAAATCTCAGTCAAGTAAATAATTATATAACTCAAGATTCAGCGTGTAACTGAAAAGATTATTGAAAAAATCCCACGTAGTGATCTATTTTAAGTGTGTGTTTTAAATTCATGGATATTACTAGGGAGGGGAGGATTATTCACAAGGGTGAAAATTGAAAAGTTTGGATTCTATGTACTGAGCCATTATGATCACGTTCTGCAACAGAATAGGAAGGCTGCCAGAATCATTTACATCCACCTTTTATCATTTGGTCAAATGGCCCACTAATAAACCAGTTTAAAAAAATCATCCCATTTTATAAAAGTGGTAAACCGGCTCGCTGCGATCATTTATGTACTTTTTACTTACTAAGGTAACAATTTAAGCTTCTTGGATAATTTTCCGATATATGTATGCACACTGAAACACGAATCCATAAATCTCTTATGAGTTTTGTAAAGTAACCTCATATTTAGGCTTCAATGAGAAACTGGGTGTTTCAGAGTTTAGGACGATGTGCGTATGAGTGATCTAATCTATACCAAATATGCTTGAGAGCGTAAGAGTTAGTGGTCGGGGGTATAGGACAAGCAACTTTAGGTAGCCGTCAGAATGTGACAAATGCCTTTAAGACTCTCAGGTAGTTGAGAAGCTCGAGGAGAGAATATTCCTAGTGTTTGGTCTCGGGATTGATAAGAAGTGATTGCCTCAATAATGGTGCTAGAGACCCCTTTATATGGATGAGGTCGAGTGGGAACCACACGCATGTCCCTTTCAAATGCATGAAAATCGCGTGTCCACGCTTAAAACATGGTCACACACTAAAAATGTGACACATGCATAAAGTGTGACATCCTTAGAACGACGTAGCATAGGAAACTGCGCTCAGGGTTCCCCTATGACACCATGGGAAGCCGCTCCCGGGGTTCCTCCAGTGGCGGCATGGGGAGCCACCCTTGGGGTTCCCCCAAGGTGGCATAGGGAGCCGCCTCCTCCCCCATAGTGGTATTCGAAGCCGTGCCCGGGGTTCCCCCATGGTGGCATGGAGAGAACCCTCGGGGTTCCCCTAAGGGTGGCATGGGCAGCCACCTCCGAGGTTCCCTCCGGAGTGGCATGGGGAACTACGTCTGGGGTTCTCCCGAGGTGGCATAAATGAGGCACTTCCAAGATTCATAAGATGGCTATATCCTTCAAGGAGATCTTCCCATCCCGATGTAATGAACATTGTCCTAATCCTACCAGACCACAGCCCCCAGATTGTTCCCAAGCAAGAAATGACCTTCGAATCTTAATCACTAAACTTGAAGACAAAGTACCACATTTAATACACAATTTAATATAAATGTTCTCACCACCTTTACAAAATAGGAGTGTCCCTTACAGACGTTATTTGTCATTATCACGCACCGATAAACATTATTCCATATAAGTGCCACATGGACATGTCTTTAGACGCCACGTGTTCCATTTAATACGTTACGCTTAACGATGTGGCTCATTATTTACATTAGCCCCTGTTTAAGGTTGATGGCACATCAATCAAGCTTGGACATATTTTATGATTTGAGTGTTGCCTGCGTCTTTCGCACTTGTTCGTAGGACAAACATCTTTCTTGTCTCCGATAAATACAAACATCAAATCATAGAAATTTGGGTCTGCCATAATTTACAAGGAGATGTGTTTTGGGGGAAGACCTCACAGTTTCATCGTACCTCAAACGAGGAAAAAGAGCCTCATTTGAGGAGCTTGTCGGTACCTCGTTTAAGGTGAGGTATGTAAATAACTCCTATAATGAGGCGTGTGACAGCACCTCGAACGAGGCGTGTGATAGCGCCTCGAACAAGGCGTGTGATAGCGCCTCGAACAAGGCGCTGCATCTTGTCTCCCTCGACGCCTCGAACAAGGCGCTGCATCTTGTCTCCCTCGACGAGGCAAAATAGCACCTTGAACGAGGTGTTACGTCTCGTCCACCTTGGACGAGGCAGTGATGCATCTTGTCCACCTTGGACGAGACAATGCTACGTCTCGTCCTCCCTTGGATGAGACGTCAAAGGTGGCATGGGGAGCTTTCCTTCTCTATAAAGTCAGTCGGCCAGAGTCATTCTCTCAATTTCTTTTTCTTCTCTCTCTTTTTTTCTTTAAGCATTTTTTGGATTTCATTTTAAAGTCATGCCGCCCCACCTGAATGTCCATCGAAACCTTGAGGAATTACTGACGTAATGGTAAAAAGAATAATTAATTCCATGGGTAAAAAGTCTAGAGGCGGTTATGCCATCGTCATCCGCGCTATTGATGGAAAATGAAATGGCAAAAAATTATGAAGTCTTCGAAGCGGACTCGATCCCATCACTACGGCTAACCCGCGATAACTTCTTTTCATCGCGCGTTACGTATGATGGTCACACCGAGCCCACGACGGGTTGGCCTGAGTGGTGCGAGTACATTCTACCTAAACAAACATATGTTGAAACTTTATGAGAGGTCGACATATATGAAGCCTTAAGGAGTTGTTCGCGTCTTAACCTCCGCATCTTCTCGCCCGATATTGATACTTTGGTGATGCATTGGAGTAGGCAATCTCACTCCTTTATTGCTTCTTTAGGAGATTTCACGCCTACTTTAGAAGATGTGCACATGCTTTTACGTCTTCCATTTTTGGCAACCACGACCCGTTTAAGAGCGCCTTAACCCCTGAGGAAACGAAAATTCATAAATTGCTCAAGGAAGGTTTATCACGCTCTCATAAACCCGATGCAGCGGGTGTCCCAATCAAGAAGTCAAAATTTAGTGGGTAGTTGTGCTATTTCTTCAAGGACTTGGAATCCTCCAAGAAAAACTCGATGCTGGAAGTTAGAGAGAGCGCTAGATCTAAAGATGAAATGGTCAAACTCACCGCTTTCCTGACCATGTGGCTTTCTCAATACATCTTCCAAGGTACATTGTTTCTCTCTATTTGTTTATGCATTTAATTATAAAAATATACAAATATTTGACAATACTTTCCTCGGGTTCCCCTGGAACGGTGCGACGAGCATACCACCAACGGGTTCCTTGGAGCTGCATAGTGAGTCGACCGACCTTAAGTTTCTTAGGGTTGGCGCGTTGACTAGGTGGGACTCGGCCTCAAACTTTTCCATTGTGCTGTCTCTTCATTTGTCTTCCCACTTTGCAGGTCGGCCCGATTATATGGTCAGTGCGCGAGTTTTCATAATGGCCATCAGCCTTGCTAAGGGTTGTCGTATCCCCTTAGCATCGATATTCTTGGGAAATTTATATTACATGTTGGGTCGCCTCCATGAAGATCTTAAGAGGAGCTTGGGATGATACAAGATCAACTCTTATACTGATATGTCATTCTTATAGACATTCATCTGGGAGCGGTTCCCAATTGTGCCCGTTCTTGGTCTTAGTCTGATATTGGTTGTGTCGATCCATCCCTGGCCTGGGCGTGGTGTAGTAACAAAATTCCGAAGCGTCTGTCTTTTTCTACTGATATTGACATCTTTGGGATACTATATGGTGTGACCTTATACTTTATGTTCGGACAGTTACATTAAGGATGACCTGTGGCCCTTTTTTGGGAAGCACATTGCCTTAGGCATGTGTGGTTCTCCCCTTTGGCTCTCTGATACTGGAACGACTATGTTGGCTATTTTGACACCATCGACACTCCCAGTAGTGAATGAGCATGCGAGAGAGGTTGGGCTGAACAAATTTTTGAGCATTTGTTACTAGTGCAACTGAGTGGCTCGCCAATTTTATTTCGATCAGTGTATTCCATCAAGGCGATGACAATTATCCAATTTTGAGAAGCCTTTGAGTATTGGATGGTAGAGGCACGTACCCATAGTAGCATTGCATCATTTTTTTGTGTTCCCCAATCCACCTATAAGCCTAACATGACGACGTGAATGAAGAGATATTGGGAGGCCTTAGCTGACTTGTAAGGGCAACACCTTCAATCTCCCCCTCTTGACCTACCTACCTGACGAAAATATTTACAGAGAGGACCTGATGCTGCAGTCCATGAAACCACCTCCTAGCGGAGGAGTGAGCCAGATGGCCCCTACTGTACCTCAGAGGAAAAGGAATACTCCCGCAGTTGGTCATGAGACTTCTGTTGAGACGCCCGAGTCGGGTTATTTTGATCCTGACTGGATTGATTCTTCAACCAATCCTCCTACATCTTCCTTGAGGCCAGCAACTAATCCTAGGCTCAAATTCACATCGATACATCGACGCCCTAGAGTAGTGATAGGGAGTGTCCCGGTAGAGAGGCCTGTCGATGCTTCTACTCCAGGAGACTTGGAGCCACCTCGGCGTAAATTCTGAGGTAACATCGTTAGTTTTGACGATGAACCTCCAGTAAGTAACAGTTTTTCTTTTCCTCACGCTACCTTTTTGCATTCTGATTACATGTTAGTGAACAAATGCACTTTACATGCGTTTGTGAGGCATCTGTAATACCGCTCTCTCTATTTTTTAATTCGATTATTCTGACTCAATCTTGTCATACTTCTTTTGAGTTCATGAGTCAAAAATGGTTGTGAACTCTCGAGCTTCGGACGCTGCTAGGGGATCTGATCCTACCCTTGCAGATGTTTTGTCAGCATTTCACGAGTTCAAAGTACTTTGCAACGTATTTGCCCATTTCAATCTTTATATAGAATTTCACTTTAACTCTTCTTTTCCCCCTTTTTACACCGCCTGTTTTGCTCTTTCAAGATCAGTTCGTACCTCTTTTGCCTACTTTTAGGCCAACGCTCGTTGACTGGACCGTGGGTGTGGACAACGCGATAAATCCTTCAGTGGATGTCACTCCTAACCTGAATGCCTCAACGCCCTCACAGACATGCCCTCCAAGTCTCTAAGCTCGCACAAAGGTAAATGCACCTTCCTTGATTCTCTTTGTGACTTGCGTTTTGTTATTTCTGATTCGCTTCTTCTTTTCATTAGGCTTCCCTCAACATCTTCTTAAATATCCATGAGTTTTCATCCCCCAATCCGCAGCATGAATCCATGGGTGAACACTTAGTTGGTCTTGATATTCCCTTGGAAGATCTGCATGACATTGGGATTGACCTCACCCTTGTGACCACATACTTTAACATTTTTAGACCTCCCACTGCGGCATGACCTATGCCGTGAGGTGAGCCTTCCGCATGTCCAGTGACCGCAGAGAAGTCGGGGGTCGAGAAGGAGGCCCGTCGGGAGTCTTCTCAGGATGCTCATATCACTGCAGAGGACCGTAGAGGTCTAGCTTCTACTGTCGAGATTGGATCAAATGGAGATACCTCGATCGCCAATAGTGGCCAATACTCTTCTTTTGATCTGGATTCCTTTACCCTGCAACTATCTAGGGTAATGGGGGAGTTTCACAGCATGATGATTGATAGCCTCCTACTCTTATACCTGCAGAGGGCAGAGCTGTCACACCCTCGTACCAGCTTCAGCAGTATGAAATGAATGCTCGGAATCCATCGGGTGTCTCTCGAGATGTTGGCTTAGATTCTCTACATTATAGATCATTCATCTCATGAGGACGCGGACCCCCAGGCTCTTGCTTTCTTTTTGGGTAACTGGCGTGATCTCCCCCTATAGGACTGAACTTAGACTAGCTTCATCCTCACATTCACACACGCAGAAGGCTTCAGGAACGTCATCTCAGAATCAATCAGGTAGAAGTTTTTAAGGCACAAATGGTGGAATGAGGCGATTATAGCTAGAGCAGAGACGGAGCTGAATGACATTAGAGTCAAGATAGGTAAATATCATGTCATGTTGGAGCGTTACCCTAATATCTGGGACAAACTTGCTCCTAATTTGTTTCCCTAGCCATAACTTTTGTATTTCCTTTTCTTGTATTCTTGTACGTCTGTAAGATATAAATACAAAAACATGTTATTATTTTATTTCACAATGCATTTACTCATACTTAGCGTTTTAGATCATTTTTACTCCTAACTTAGCACAATCATTATCATCTAAAAGAGTTTATAAATTAAATCACTATATGGCGCCACATTCCGTTAAATAAGTGACGATTGAGACAATTCTCATAACATGACGGCCAAGCTCCGCCTTTGTAATTGTGTGTGTTTCAACAATGAGTTAAGCACATTCTTCTCCTCCTTTTTTGCAACGGCTAAGTTCCATTTTATGGGGGATAGCAACTGTGGTTAAATTCTGCCCAGACAATTCAACTCACATGACATGATATTTGATAGAGCGAAGAAAGATGGAACTTGTATTAATATTTGAATATTTTATACATCTCTTCGTTGGCCTACCTACTTTCGCTGAAACGTCTTACATGCGTTTCAGGAACAAAAATTTGTTGAAATGTCTGACTGTCCCAATTGAATTTCAGGAACAACCTACATTACAAGCTAAGGATATTCAAGAAAAATTGTAACATTAAGCATAGTATTTCTTAATGTACTTAAAGTTGACAGTTGTTGGGATGACTTGGTGCGTTTGGGGGTCGGCCAGTCGGCAGTACCCATTGTGGGCTCGATGTTCTTGGCATGTATCCCTTTCATCATGTGCTCAGCTGCCTTTAGCACTAAGTCACCCATGACAAAGGTCAGAGGCTTCACAATAGCTTCATACGTCTGAGCCATGCACTATTGTTATGCCTAGATACTTTCCTTTGCCTGATCTCTTCTTTCCTCTAAGGCCTCCAAGTCTCCAAGGCGTGTGGCCTGTTCCATCCCAGCGGATGACAATAGTTTAGCGGAAGGTACCATCACCTCTGTTGGTATTATGGCTTCGCATCCGTATACCAATGAGAATGGTGTTGTCTAAGTACGGGTATGCTTTGACGTTCTATATGCCCAAAGTGCTAAGGGTAATAACTCATGCAAGTTTTCTTGTCCTTCATGAACCATCCTACTTAAGATCCTCAACAATATCTTGTTGGTAGCTTCTACTTGCCCGTTTCCCTTGGAGTAGTAGGGGGAAGATCTGTCGTGGCGGATGTTGCAGTTCTCGAACAGCTAAGGCACCACTTTTCTTGTGAATGCAGTGCCGTTATCTAATATTATCCTCCTGGGCAGTCTGAATCTACAAATTATGTTATCTTTTATGAAGTTGTAGTCTTGTTCACTCGTCTCTTTCTTTAATGTAACTGCCTCAAACCACTTGGTGAAATAATCTGTAGCGTCTAGGATCCATATGTTCCTCTAAGATGCAGGTGAGATCAGACCTAAGAAATCCATCGCCCAAGTATAAAACGGCCAAGGTACCTCCACCGGGTGCAAGGGCACATAAGGTGCATGTATGACGTTCCCTAACACTTGGCATCCATAACATTTCCTTGCGAACTCCATCAAATCCACCTTCATGGTTGGCTAGTAATACCCCATTCACAAAAATTTCTCATACAAATGTCTTCCGCCCTGGTGCTCTCTGTAGGTGTCTCTATGAACCTCTTCCATGATTTCACGTTGTTCCTCAAGCCCAAGGCCTTTGAGTGGTCGATCATCTATCCCCTTTAGCAATAATTCTTCCCTCAAAAGAAAGAAGCATGAGCTCCTTCTTTTGATATTAATGGCATCCACGGGGTCCATGGGTAACACTCCATCTGCCAGGTAGGCAATGTAGGGCTGCCTTCAATCGATGAAAACTTCTATGGCGTTCATTTCTTTTAGGTCTGGTAGGAGTTGGCACTCTAGATAATTCTTTTGGAGTGTAAAGGCTTGTTCATTCATGTTCGACAATAGTACCCCATCCTTTGCAGGCGTCTTTGTAACAGTGGCCAATCCATGGAGTAGACATCTTCGTGAAGGCGTTGGGATCGCCTTCTGCCTTTCTTAACACTTATGCACTTCGCAAGGGTAGGTTCCTTGCGGCAAACTCCCCACTAACCCGATTAATTATCAAATTGGAATCTCCCTTCACCATGATTGACATTGCCCTTTTTTCCTTTGCATACTTTAGGCCAAGCACCAACGCCTCATATTTAGCTTCATTATTCGTGCAAGGGAATATGTCCATAAAGTAGTGTGTAATAACTATTTATTTATATTTAGTCATTTCTCAGACATTTGAATTAATGAATTTTTTATTAATAAATTGAAAGTTTTATTTTAAATTAAAGCGTGTTTATAAATTACTCAAGTTTTAGAACTATTGTCAACGAAAGAAGAGTGAAGATAGAAGCGTCTCCAGACTAACTCTTCTGAAATAGTTCATAACGGTTCACAGTCTTAGGATAGACTGGGCAATCGAATCCGATTACAAGTGTTAGGTTGAACCGTTGGATGTCAGTCTTGGGGCATAAGAGTGGAGACTCAAATGGTTAACCTAGACTTGTTATGAACTTGTTCAATAGACCAGTTACAGTTTAGAGCCCAAAATTGTTTAATTAGCTCTAAATCTATTTGTTACACCTTAAGTATATTTTCATAATTACCTTAATTTTGAAGTGAATACGTAACTTGACTTGGTTAGTTGCAATCTTTGATATGTCAAATAAGTGAGTTCGAAGTGGCGGGCAATATCTCGTCTGTTGGGATTGTAATTTAATTACGTAGGAGTTGCGTGATTCACAGACATGGAAATTCGTAGTTGGATTGTGAAAGAAACAATATCACCTTATGATTTATTGATGGGTGTGAGAATAAATTAACTTGGTCAAGTATTGAATGAAATGAGTCACTGAATAAAACTTGTGAATTTTATGAGACAATTCGCTATAATGTCATTCTTATTCACAGTCAATAAATGAGTTAAGAAAATAATAACAAGAGGGGTAAAATGATAATTTTACATTCGGCTCTTTTTACCGTTATTCACGATGGGTATTATTTATAAGTATTTTGTGTACCGTGAAAATAAATAGAGTTTATTTACACCTACAGAAATTGTAGTGCGCATGAATCGATAGTTGATTCGACATCGAACCTATAATGGAGTCATACGATGTTAGAATTAAATAGGTCAGGAATTTATGGAGATAAATTCACCGGGTAATTTGAATGCTAAGATTTGTTCATGTGAAGCCATTCGGTCTCACAAATATCTCAGAGAACATCAATAGAATAACAAACTAAGTTGGACGAAAATGTGTTTTGGTGCAAGGAATATTTCCTACACCTATATCTCATAGGTGGTGTCAATTAAGTTAGTTAAGTATAATTATTGTATTGAATTAATTTATTTATTATTTTTTAATTATTGGATAATAAGTTAAATAAAATAATTAATTAATTATTTGATGATGATCAATTATATTTATCAATTGGATTGATTAATTTCGATACAATTAAAACTCTAGGAGATGATGTAATTTTTGACAATAATAGATAATTAGGAGAATTTTCAGAAATTTTATAATATATGAGTATATTTGTAAATACCGAACATTACCTTTTGATAAATATCTAATATCAATTTGATTGTAAAGAGATAATGAGTATTAGATACAGTTGTTATCAACACACAAAAGAGAGAAAAACATTTTCTCCTTTTACTACTGTTGCCGCCGAAATTAATCTGAAGAAGGAAGATTTATTTTTTCTTCTTCAATCGTTTTGAGAGCCCACACTCAAATTCCTACTTAAAATTCTTCTAAGATATATTTTTGAAACTAACGGGTGATTTTTGGTGGACTAATTCAGAAATCGTACATGAAAAATAAAGTTCATGATTTTGATCTAAAGTTTGAAGAACACGAAGAACACTCGAGGGAGTTCCACCAATTCAGAAGTTCTCCGGTACAGAGTAAAGGTGAAAATTTGTTTTCTCTTAATCTATTTGTTTTAATATTGTATATGCATGATCAAACTAAAATTGGTTTTAAATTATTTAATATGATTAAATAAGTTAAATAATTTTTTTTGATATTCTGTCCGCGAACCGTTCGTGGTTCAAATCTAATTTTCTTTAACTTTAAAATCGATCGATTCTAGTAATTGGTATCAGAGCGTAGGTTTTAAAATTATGCATATAGATAATTAAAATGAAGGTATCATGAATTTTATGGATATTGGCATATGTTTGTATGGTGATTCAAAATTGTTTGGAATATGTTTCTGATTGGATCCCGAACTATTGGCTCTAGGCTTTTTTGATTTAGAATTGATGTACGCCAAATTTGAGGCATATGAATTTATGTAATTTAATTTTTGCGATTGTTGTAAATTTTAAATTCGTTGTAAATTCATCGTCTCCTCAAAATCGTCACTGGAAATCGCTCAAAATTGCCACCGAGAAGTCGCCAGGCGGCCACCGAGAACACGCCGGGAATGCTATTGTTGACGCAGTACTGTTCACCCGAAGTACTGTTCACCGGTGATACTTTTCTTGCCGGTACTGTTCACCGCTAGCCACCACTCGCCACTGTGGCATCGCCACCGCTCGCCATTCCTCCCATGTGTTGTCCCTTGCATGGTAGAGTCCTAATCTGATTAGGAAACCTACAAGTTTTGGAACCCATGGTTTTAGGAAACCTAGGATTTTTGAAATTCAAATTTGGAAATATGATTTCAAAATCAATTTTAGTCCCTTATTTAATTTTTTAATTTAATTTGGTAAATTTGTCAACACTTGTATATTTTTCATTTATTTAAAATTGTTTTAAAAATAATCAATTTACTAATTACTTGGTAATTTGTTTATCAAAGTAAAAATATGTTGGAGAATTCAAATTTTAAATTAGAAATTATTTTTTAAAAATGGGACTAATATTTTGTAAAGTGTTACAAAATGGTGGGACAATTATGGAGACAAAGGAGCGAATTGCAGACGCCATGGAGATTAGTTCATAAATTAATTTGTAATTTATTTATTATTCTTTTATGGGTTGTAATTAGAAATAAGCCAATAGGAACGTTAAATTTAAATGTATGATTTAATTTTAATAGTGCATCATCATATAACATGATATATAGATTAGAGATATGCCAATTTCAAATTGTCATGTAGCATGTACATGTATCATTGTAGAGTAACTGATAATAGTTATTATTTAATTACAATGCAAAATTTATAATGGTTATGATTTTAAATTAAGATTTTAAATTAATAAAGGATTTATAAATTCCCACGTTTTTCAAATTAATAAAAGTTATGATTTTTTTAAAAACAACCAAAAATCCAATTGTTTCATAAACTAAGTGAGAGGGTTGTTTACGTTGAAATGTCCCCAAGGTCTCCAATGCAAACTCGATCGTGCCACGAGGAAGGGTTAGAACCTCCCATAGCGGTCCTCTCTTGAATGTGAGAAACTTTAGAATCATATCACTTTGAGTTATCAAGTTGCTTCAGAAGCGAAGACTTCTAAAAGGAGTGGTGGGGCAGGGACTTCCCATAGGTGGATTGTTAGTCCATAGCAACCTTTAAGAGTCGATGCGTTGGTTAAACACATAGACTGAAGTATATTAGCGTCAATGGGGCCAAGGTGACAAGAACCGTTGGTGATTGGTTAAGCAAGATGTGGAGACATTTGGGCGTTAACCAAACGAGATGAGTCTCGATGCGATTGGAGATAGTTTGGACTTCATCCCTCGATGAGACAAGCTATCGTTTTTTATCGTAACATCATGGAGGAATTTTTTTAATGGATTTTAAAATATTTAATAGTTGCATCATACATCATACTTTCCTAAGAAATTGAGCATTTATTTACATCACTTTATTTATTATTGTCAGTAATTATGTCACTATCCCCTCTCTCAACTATTCTTAACGCGAACAAATTCAACGGTGAAAATTATGTGGATTGGAAATGAAATCTTGATATCATGCTGACGGTAGAAAAGCACAAGTTCTTACTCACTACCCCTTGTCCTCTTGAGCTTATTGCTGAATCAGAACTTTGAGACCGTTGCTACTATGATGTTAAACATCACCGAAATGTTCGAGGATCAGGGTCCTTAAGCTAGAAAGTCAGCTGTGCGCAACTCATGAATTACAGGATGAAACCTAGAACTCCTGTTAGAGAACATATGATGTTTATCATAAGTTATCTGAACGAGGTGGAGATCATGTGTACTGAGGTTGATGGAGAGACTCAAGTGAATATGATCCTAGAGACTTCGCCTAGTACCTTTAAGAACTTCAAGCTTAATTATTTAATGAATAAGCTGAACTACTCACTTCCTGAGCGCTCATGAAGGAGCTGCAAGCTGCTAAGACCCTGTTTCTGAAGGACAAGAGGAAATCTAGAGAGGCTAACTTTACTGAAAGTAGGCCTTCCATCTGTAGCTCTAACAAGAAAGAGAGGAGGGGTCCAAGCAAAGTGAAGAAGCAGAAGCCGACAGCTGCCAAAGGCAAGAGCACCGTGAGAGTAGACAAGTCAAAAGAGTGTCATCACTGTGGAGTTGCTGGTCATTGGAAACACAATTTTCCAGAGTATCTCAAAGGGTTGAGATCTAAAGGTAAAGTAATGGTTATTGAAGTCTGTTATGTAGCTGACTCTACTTTTTCTTAGATTGTAGACTATGCAGCTACTAATTACATTTGCTACTCCTTACAGGGGTTCATGGAAATCAGAAGGCTTGATAAGGGCGAGTTCAGCTTCCATTAGGGGAATCTAGCACTAGTATCAGCGACATCAGTGAGAGCTTTTAAATTATGTTTTGAGAAACATGTTATTATTTTGTGAGATGTTTATGTCCTGAGTTTTGGGAAGAATTTGATTTCTATTGGTGCATTAATTGAGCAAGAATTTGATCTAAAATTCATTGATAAAGATATTGATATTTTTAAAAATCAATGCTTAATTAATATTGCACGGATGATTAATAAATTGTATTACGTAAAACCTGTAGTACCCATCATTTGTGACACTGAAGTGAATATCGATTCACATAAGGATACTTAAAGGTTGAACTATGAGTCAATTGATCTAACCTATATATGGAACTTACGTCTTGGATATATTAGCCTAGACATGATTAAAAGACTTGTGAAGGATGGTCCTTTGCCATATTTAAGTGTGGGTTCATTACCCATATATGAATCCTGTACAGAAGGCAAAATGACCAAGAGACATTTTTCATCAAAAGGTGAAAGAGGCACTCAATGCCTTGAACTCATACATAGTGATGTATCCAAGAAAGAGGAGGTTATGAATACTTCGTAACCTTCATTGTCAACTACTCACATTTTGGTCAGGTTTATCTAATGCATCAAAAGTCTGAATCCTTTGAAAAGTTCAAGAATATATGGCCTTGGTTGAAAAGAAATTAGAAAAATAAATCAAAATACTATGATCTGATCGTGGTGGAGAGTACTTGCTAGGAGAGTTCGAGAAATTTCTTAAGGAAGAAGTTATTCTTTTTCAGCTTACGGCACCTGGTACGCCACAACAAAATGGTTTGTCAGAGAGAAGAAATCAAACTCTGATGGATATGGTTAGATCCATGATGAGTTACTCATCCCTCATAGATTTGTACATGTTTGTAGGATATCCTATGGGAACAAAAGGGTATATCTTTTACAGTATGACTGATAAGAAAACATTGGTTAGCACGAATGCTCATTTTCTCGAAGAAGATTATGTTAAAAGTGTACAGCGAAGAAGAACAGTTGTGCTAGAGGAATTATTGAGTGGGAGAACACTGACTCTCCAATCAGAAATTGTTTCTGATTCAATAATGGAAGAACCACGACATGAACCAGAGACTATGAAGCCTCGACGTAGTGGGAGAGTTGTGAGACAACCCAAAAGGTATATGTCCTATGGAGAAACTTTGACAACTATCTCAAACAATGACCTAGATGAACCAATCTCTTACTCGAAGGCCATAGCTATTCCATAAGCAAACTTATGACAGGAAGCCATGAACGTTAAAATATATTCGATGTACTAAAACGAAGTTTGGAAGCTTGCAGATTCTCCTGAAGTGATAAAACCTGTAGGATGCAAATGGATCAATAAGAAGAAAAGAGGTCCAAATGGGAATGTAGAGACATTCAAAGCTAGGCTAGTAGTGAATGGCTACACCAAAAAGGAAGGTATAGACTACGAGGATACCTTCTCACTGGTAGCCATACTCAAATCCATAAAAAACCTTTTATCCATTGCTGCTGCCATTGATTATGAAATATGATAATTGAACATCAAGACTGCCTTTTTGAGTGATAATCTTGAAGAGCGCATTATATGGCTCAACCAGACAGGTTCATGGAGAATGGCCAAGAGGGTAAAGTTTATGAACTGTAGAAGTCCATTTATAGATTTAAGCAAATGTCATGGTCGTGGAATATTAGATTCGACGAAACTATTAAGAACTATGGTTTTAAACAGCTGATGGACGAACCCTGTGTGTGTGTAAGTTGATGCATAAAGGGAAGGTGATTTTTTTAGTCTTGTACATAGATGATATTCTATGCATTTGGAATGATGTCAGAAAATTATCTGAGGTCAAGTTTTGGCTTGCAAAGTAATTTGACATGAAAGATCTTGGAGAAACTACATTTATCTTTGGTATTCAGATATTTTGAGATCGAAAGAACAAGCAATTGATACTTTTTCAAGCATCTTATATTGATAAGGTGTTGGATCACTTCAGTATGCAAAACTTCAAGAAGGGATTTCTTCCCTTTGGACATGGAGTCAGCCTCTTCAGGGAGTAGTCACCCAAGACCCCTCAAGAAGAGGAAGACATGAGAATGATACCCTATGACTCAGTCGTAGGAAGCCTCATGTGCGCGATGCTTTGCACTAGACCTGATATTTGCTATGTCATGGGCGTAGTAACTTGTTTCCAATCTAATCCTGGAATCGAGCATTGGAATGCCGTCAAGCATATTCTTAAGTTTCTTAGAAGAATGAAGAATTACATGCTTGTGTATTCAGGTAGTGACTTGAATATGACGTGGTATATAGATTCTAATTTTTAAGCTAATAAGGACTATAGGAGGTCCACATCAGGATCGGTGTTCATCCTGAATGGTGGAGCAGTTGTATGGAGAAGCATCAAGTAATCTTGCATTGCTGATTCTACCATAGAAGCTGAATATGTGGCAGTTTGTGAAGCTGCAAAGGAGTCTGTATGGCTTAGGAAATTCTTGAAGACTTTGAAAGTTGTTCCAAACATTGACAAGCCCATGACAGTTCATTGTGATAATAGTGGTGCTGTAGCAAATTGCAAGGAACCTAGAAGCCATAAGAGATCCAAACACATAGAACATTAGTATAACTAGATTAGAGAGATTGTTCAGCATGGAGACATTGTGGTTACGCATATTTTGATGGTTAACAACCTAGAAGATCAATTCACGAAGACTTTAAGCAGTAAAGGTTTTTATGGTCATCTAGAGGGCTTGGGGATAAGAGACTGTACACGCCTATTTTAATCTAAGTGGGAGACTGTTGGAATTTATTTTTATGAATAAATTGAAAGTTTTATTTTAAATAAAAGCATGTTTACAAATTACTCAAGTCGTGAAACTATTGTTAACGAAAGAAGAGTGAAGACAAAAGCATTTTCAAACGAACTCTTTTGAAAATAATTCACAACAATATTTGCAGTCTAAGGATTTCCTAGGCAATTAAATCTGTTATTATGACTGTTAGGTTGAACCGTAGGATGTCAGTCTTGGGGCATAAGAGGGAAGACTCAAATGGTTAACGTAGACATGTTATGAACATGTTGAATAGACCGGTAATAAATTAGTTCAGAGACCAAAACCTTTTAACTAACTCTAAATCTAATTGTAACACTTTAAAGATATTTTCATAATTACATTAATCCTGAAGTGAATACGTAACTTGACTTTGTTAGTTGCAATATTTTATATGTCAAATGAGTGAGTATGAATCGGCGGGCAATACCTCGACTATTGGGGTTGTGATTTAATTAAGTAGGAGTTGCGTGATCCATAGAGAAAAAAATTCATGGTTGGATTGTGAAAGCAACAATATCATCTTATGTTTTATTGATGAGTGTATGAATAAATTAACTTGGCCAAGTACTCGATGAAATGATTCATTGACTCATTCCGCTCAATTTGATATTCAGAAGAGTTCGTTTTACATTCCGCTCTTATTACTGATATTCATGATGGGTATTATGTTAAAAAATTTTGTTGACCGTGAAAATAAATAGAGTTTATTTACACCAACAAAAAATATAGCGCGCATCAATCGAGAGTTGATTCGACATCGAACCTATAGTGGAGTCGTACGGTGTCAGAATTAAATATTTCAAGAATTTATAGAGATAAATTCGTCTGCTTTTTGAATCCTAAGATTTATTCATGTCGGTCCATTCGATCTCAGAAATAGCTCAGAGAACATGAATAGAAAAATGAACTAAGTTGGACCAAAATGTGTTTTGGTGCCAAAGCACATTTCCTACATCTATATGTGATAGGTGATGTCACTTAAGTTAGTTAAGTGTAATTATTGTATTGAATTAATTAATTTATTATTTTATAATTATTAGATAATTAGTTAAATAAAATTTATAATTAATTATTTGTTACTGATAAATTATATTTATCAATTGGATTGATGAATTTCGATACAACTAAAACTCTAGGAGATGATGTAATTTTCGGCAATAATAGATAATTAGGGGAATTTTCAGAAATTTTATAATATATGGGTATATTTGTAAATATAAAAAAAATACATTTTAATAAATATCTAATAGTAATTTGATTGTAAAGAGATAACGAGTACTAGATACAGTTGTTATCGACAAACAAAATGAGAGAAAAGCATTTTCTCTACTCACCATAGTTGCCGCCGACATAATCTGAAGAAGAAAGATTTGAATTGTCTTCTTCAATTGTTTTAAGAGCACACACTCAAATTCCTACGTAAAATTTTTCTGAGATATGTTTCTGAAATTAACGGGTGGTTGTTGTTGAACTAATTTAGAAATCGTTCGTGGGAGATCAAATTCATGATTTTGAGTTTAAAGTTTGAAGAACACGAAGAACGCTCGAGGGAGTTCCATCAGTTCAGAAATTCTCTGATTCAGAGTAAATGTCAAATTTCCCCCCTAATCTATTCATTTTAATATTGTATATGCATGATCAATCTAAATTTTTTTAAATGATTTAATATGATTAAATAAGTTAAATCAAATTTGTTGTGATATTCTGCCCACGAACCGTCTAGGGGTTCAAATATAATTTTCTTTAATTTTAAAACCG
This sequence comes from Datisca glomerata, assembly GCA_003255025.1. Taxonomy (NCBI): domain Eukaryota; kingdom Viridiplantae; phylum Streptophyta; class Magnoliopsida; order Cucurbitales; family Datiscaceae; genus Datisca; species Datisca glomerata. The sequence continues at coordinate 279,539 of QANY01008011.1, forward strand.
ATCGGTCCTAGCACATCGTCCACATAATTAACCTCCCATTCGTGGCTGACCTAGACAAAAGGAAGTGAATTGGGTTGGACTTGGTCATCCGATGGATATTATTACTGAGCAGGTAGTGCCGAAGCTTCTGAGTGGCGAAAACAAGTGCTAAGCAATGCTTCTCTTGGGGCATGAATCTCAACTCTACATCGGGCAAAACCCTACTCAAGTAGTAAACTGGCAACTCTGCCCGTTCCCGATCCTGAGCCAATAATGCTCCAATGGACTTAGTCGTGGACGTAATGTACAAAATAAGTGGCAGATATCCCCGGGGTGGTACCATTGTGGTGGATGTCACTAGGACATCCTTGATTTGCTGGAAACACCTCTGCTGTTCTGATGCCCATTCAAACTAACAACCCTATTTTAAACGTGGTTACAGTGCACTGATTGACTCTGCCAAGGCCGAGAAAAAACCACAAATGAGCAAATCCACAACAACCAGAAAAATTCCAATTACATAACTAAAAGTACCAAACTAAAACAAAACAGAAAATAGGATGCTCTAAGGCTTGAATATTCTCCAAAACTATCATACACCTCAACAAATTCAATACTGTCAGCCACAAACGAGCAAGTCCTGAACAATAAAAAAATCCCAATTGCATAACTAAAGGAATCCTAACAAATAACCAGTAATGACAACCACAAATGAGCAAATCCAAAACAATCAGAAAATTCTCAATTATAGAACTAAAAGAACCCGAAACTATAACAAACAAAAAACACAGCTCTCAAGTTTAACAAAATGTAAACAATATTTGACAAATTACCTGGGAATGATAGTCATGAACAATTTCTGCCCTGGTCATCCATATATCTCAAGACCCACACACCACAATCACTCCTGCAAACACAATAATAAGTGCATCACTAAAGGGTGAAGGAAGCTCAATCAAATTCGCGATTAGTGAATGTCCATTTAATTGGGTGACCACTTAGGGCGGCCTTGAAATTTTGAATGAAGAGAAGGTTGTTGGTGCGGGCAACAAATCCATGAGTTTAGGCCCAAATATCAAGTCCATAACTTTTAACTACAATTTTATTCACAAAATATAAAAAGGTAATCAATGTCAAAATCACACATGCGATAAGACAAATTAAAAGTCATGATGAGGGGTTAGAACATCTAATATTTTGAACTTTTCAGTCCATCCTGCATTAAGTCGGCAATCTGGCAAGGTGTCCTATTAGTGACTTCCTCATCCATGATGGAGATCTTGAGCATAAACCAATGATCTCGACCATCATGTACCATAATACAGATCAAGATTACACAATTCATTCACACAATCATAATAGGTCAACATTTAATATCTTAACTACATTAAATTTGTTTACCATCATTTCTAGCTCAAGTGTTGGCGCGTATCTATCCACGATCTTGTGTTTCCTTACAAAATTAGGAAGCTCTACTAGTTTTGAAACACATTGACTCTGCAGTGGCATAATAAAATATAATACACAACATACATACAAACCTAAAATAAGGATGATACTGAGTAGTATATACTTACAACAAAGAACGTGTGAAGAAACCAGAATCGGTTGCTCATCGACACACGACGAGCCTCTAAGGTCAAAATGATGACAAACAAGTCTATAAGGTCCGAGCCAAACCAATTTTATGGACCGAGAGTGTTTAGGTCTCTCCGTTTAACATGGAGGCTAGAATGTCTAACGAGAATCTCACTGCAAAGACAAATAAAAGACAAACTTAATCGAAATTTGGTTGTGATGGTGTGTCAAATTTTCTTAGATTAGATTGACTACTACCTATCCTCTAATCTTTTCTAAAAAATAGACTCCACTAAATGCTCATATTTCACTTCTTGTAGGTCCTGCAACCTGTACGAACCCACTTTAAATACCTTCTTTTACGTTTAGTGGTCAGTTTACCCTTTAAATAGTATGAACTAAGTAGAGGACCATCTCTCCTCTTCGGAGTGCTGTGCAACTCAATCAGGAATTGGCTTTCAGTAGACTCAGACAAGACTTATTTTCCTTACAAAAACACAGCCCCAAGTAAGGTGTTAGATTAATAGTTAGATTATACATAGAAAAGAAGAAATACGAATAAACAGAATAGTACCTTTCGACATCCTTTAGTTATTCTAGTCATAGATGGTTTCCTGACCAATAGCAGGTCAGCATTGTCTGAAGCATCTAGTTGGATGCACCTTTCATCATTACATTACATTTATATAAAGGTGATGAAGAGACCTGTAGCTCTTTTCGTGGGAGGGACTTATATCCTCATTTAAACCTCATTGTTCTTTACCTTAAGTCGGGGTGACGTATGGCTCATCGTCTTGAGCTCAAGACTTACCAGTGTCCCATTCCAAAAGATTCGCCAATGTTGTGCACATATTCTCTTGGACGTCCATCATCTTTCTCTGCACCTCCATTAATTGTGAAATCTCCACCCTCATGGAGCTGGACTCCACTTGAAGAGCCGCCCTCATGGAGCTGGACTCTGCCTAAAGAGCGATCACATGTGCACTTAAAGCACCTAGCCCAGCGGCTTGCTCTTCATATAGATCTGCACACACATCCTCGAGAACATACTTAAGCTCACGGTCCTCCCGAACCTCACAGTCGCCTAGCATTGTATCGATATACATAATACAAATATAGGTGAATTAGTAGGTATAAATAATCAATGGTAATATAACCAACTAAATTTGCAATATTCTAACATGCTTACCGTACAGCTTTTAAGCCAAGCTTCTCCTCCCCTTGATTTTACAAAATAAATCATTTTTGCAACGGCCATGTCATTCCACCTTAGTGGCGAAGGCCGGTTCAAGTCAACATAGTTGGCAGCACATGCCAACTTCTCCAGATAAAACAACTACATCGAAATGAACTTAATAACAACTATACATATGTTATAATGTGAATGTAATACCAATGTACATAAAATATATCACCTGTATAAATAATAAGCATCCGATAATGTTATGGTGGTGGTTGTTTTATTACCTCGCAACACCATCCATAAAATCTTTAAAACAAGCAGAAGCCCAATTCTTTTACTGGATAGTTGTGGGTCACTTCACAACGTGCAACCATGAATGACTGACGATTGGTTTTGATCGAGGAGATAACAAAACCCCAACAGTGAACAACACAAATGCTTGCCTCCAACAGTCATCATCAGACTCCTTAATCAAGAATTTTGATAAGGCGTTCACCGGAATATCACCTTCGACGTTCAACCACTTCGCCTTTATATATTTTATCTCATTGACATCACCATCGAATTCGATATCCTGCCCACCATCAATGATACCCAGTATAGAAGTCACATCATTTGCGGTGACTTTTAATGTCGACCCATGGACATTTAACGTGCATGTGGCTGGATCGAAGCAACCTAATAGTTGTTATAAGAAGTTCTCTTTAATATCCAACAGCCCTCTGAATCTCATCTCTACAACCGCTCTCCTCTTCCCCTCATCAAAATTTGCAACAAGATATGCAAATTTCTCAGGTGTACAATGTGTGAGCAACTTCCGTTTAAAGGTAAGCCTTCTCAGATGACTAGGATCAGGTTGTTCCGCTCCGCTTTCAATGGCATGGATTTCATTTTCCTTCAAATAATTGAGTTTTCATCATACTTTTTCACTTCAAAGCTAGATCTTTTCGTGTCTTCATACTAGAAACTCACTTAAATTACAATCAAAATTTATGAATTCCAGGTTAGAATGTAATGTTTATTTAAACATACTTACTTCATGATCACTAATCTTTTCACATGCCGCTCTCATTTTAGCACATTCTTTTACATTGTTTTAGTTTTAAACAACCACATTAACATTGCAATAATTTATATGAAAATATGTAACATTAAATTGATGATCTCATTAATTACTTACAAGTTTACAAAGAAACCCTTTTGTGCCTTCTTCAGTTTCATATTTGAAATATATGTTAGTATAATTAAATTTAGCCATATGATAATGTCTTCTTAGCATGATTAACCCTGATACTAATTTATAATGGATTGAACATCATCTAGTAAGACTGCTAAAATGGCATACCAATGTTATGTTCTTGTATACATTTGCCCCTATTTATTAATCAACTTTATGTAATGACTATTTGAGATAACGAATTAATTGGAAGTGACATATATCAACAATCTTAATAGATGATAAACATGATGTGTAAAGAATTTAATGAATGCAAGAAACATATTTGATCTAGTTGCAACATGCTATTCTCCAAGTTTTTTCACAACTTATCATGTTAAAAGAATCATATTAGTAAAGTTCCACCACATAGGTAAGCTAGTTTAAAACTCTATAAATATCCAAATCTCTATATTCATATAAAAATGACGTTGATCATGTAGTTTTCTCTAACGTAGGACTTTCCCTTTTATTTGATTGCTTCAAGGTTAACAAGTACAATAGTATTCATGTAATAACAAACATACATCTGAAATGACATAGTTTCCATGAAAGAAAACAACCTCAAATAATATCTCCTTCCAACTACTATTCTGTATAGAAACATGAAATATGTGAAAAATGAGAAACTAGTCTACAACATCGCAAGTTTCGTTTGATTAAGTAAATCCAATTCAGGTTAATGATATTGAGACATATTGAGACATAAACATAAGAAGTAAATAATTACCAACTTTGTCAATGCCGACAAGTCTTTCCTATTGATGATTGATAATCAAGAGGTTTCACGTGAAAAAAATAAGGAGACACTTTTATAATTAGGTGAAAATCCAACTGCAAACCAATGTTATGTTCTCAAGTAAATCTATTCTAACTATAACAATATTAATCTTACTTCTCAAGAGCAACCTACAACATTAAGACATGAACATAATCCAGCCCTTTTGCCAAAGCATAAACAATGAAGTAAATATGCATTACACAAAAATGTCATTGGAAAACATAAATCATTCATATACAAAGGCAACCCAGATGGTATACCAAACTGATGGTTAACTATATCCGTCGTTTATAGAAAAAAAACTATGAGCCAACAGACAAAATTGTAACGAACTATATTCTCACTTTTTGGTTCCATTGGAATAATGAGAATAAACTCTTGACCATTTGAGATCTATACCACAATAGCATTAACAAATTGTTTTATGAGACTGTGTAGATTAACATTAATTAAGCCTATATGTTTAAGACAGTAATGACACAACGATTTCTAGCTCTTCTCATAGAATGCATTATATGTTGACTATATGGAATAATTCTTGCAAACCGATTGTTTTGCTTGCATGTCAATTTTAATATGACAAAGACATACACTGAAAGAAAATATGCTTTTAATTTTTTTCCTCAAGACACTAAATTTGGAAAGGAAGAATGCATGAAATGAGGTAACCCTTTGCAATTATATTATTCCAAACGGTCAGGAAAAAGGATATAAATTGGCCTCTTAGTGAAGCTGTGGCTACTCGAACTAAATGGCCTATGTATCTTTTTCAAAAAAATTAAACAAAATTTGTGTGGCATACTTAACCAATATAAATAAGATGAAATAGTTTATGATTTCAAGTGAGCACTGGGGCTTACTTAACTAATCTAAACAACTAAGATAACTCATTCATACAGTTCTCTTCATAAATTTTACTCCCAAAATGAAATCTATTATAATTCTTGGTGACGATATAGAAAATCTAAAAAAAACAATGCATAGAAGAGGGACACTCACAGAAAAAACAATGTCCGGTAAGAAACTCCCACAACAGAACTTCCCAAGAATATGAAAATACATAAAAGAGGAGATAATAAACTGGCCTCTCTTTCTCCCATAAGCATACCTTTAATAGTAAAATAGTATAATTGAAACTTTTGGAAAGAAATGACTAATTTCTTATTTCTTCTATCATGCTTAATGAGAAGGCATATAATTTCACAAAAATAAATCAAGTGAAATAAAAATAGCAGTGGAAAATAGGCAAATAATTACATCACCAAAAACTAGACCACATATAAGCCCTGTTTCCTTTTTTCTCAACTTGAAAGACACTTTCTATAAATAAAGTTCACAGTTTAAAGGTGATAGAATAGTTTATTAGTATATTTGTTTATAAAGAAACCAAAGCCCAAGTAATAAATATAATCAGTTTGTAGAAGAAGACTATCTTTTAAGATTCTGCACTCTTCAAACTTCAAAGATCACAATATCAGTACATTCAGATGTAAAAATTAGAGCACCATTGCTAGAAATTTACATACAGGGAATGAGAAACATACATATATTATGGAACCATTGAATTTTAGTGTAGAAGGCAAAAAATAAAGGCGAAAGGACACCTATATAACACAAAATTGGAAGTAAATAACAAGATAAACAATTGATATTGTGGAACTCACTTTACTTAGTCCACTATGTAAATTCGAGTAACCTAAACTAAGACCCAATGCTAGCAAATAAAAGTCCTAGCTTCACAGCAGAAACCCACAATTTCAAGAAATTGAAACGAACGAAACCCTAGGTTCTCTTCCTAAACATAATTATCTGGCCAACATCAAAAAAATAATTAGAGATAACCACACGTACACAACCACATGCAAAGTTATATAAAGCTATAACTAAAAAGCATGCCCTAGATTATGGGGTAGAAGTTGAAGGATAGAAAGAAGGAAAGAAGGAGGGAAAAGGGGGACGAAGCACCTAAAAAGACCTTTGGGTCTTTTTGACTCCGTCTGGCATGTGAAGCACCTAAAAAGATCGCAACACTCCAAATTCTTATCCCAAACGTGTATTGGGTGTCAAAAGTCAGCTGAAGTACATGCCATGTCCAAAATATCCAAGTTTAGCCAAGTTCGTCTAGTTTAGGCCTAAATACATCCTCTTGGATCGTTTTGACTCTGTATGGCATAAGAAGTACCTAGAATGACCACAACACTCCAAATTCTTATCTCAAATAGGTATTGGGTGTCAAAAGTCAGTTCGAGTATAAGCCATGCCCAGAAGATACAAGTTAAGCCAAGTTCATATAGTTTGGGCCAAAACATGCCCCCTTAAGTCTTTTCACACCGTGTGGCACAAGTAGCACCTAAAACAACTACAACATTCCAAATTATAATCCCAAACGTCTAATGGGTGACAAAAGTTAGTTCTAGTACATGCCATGCCCAAAGGATCCAAGTTTAGCCAAGTTCATCTAGTTTGGGCCTAAACACCTCCCCTTGGATCATTTGACTCCGTATGACACAACAAACACCTAAAACGGCCATAAAAGTCCAAATTCTTATCCCAAAAAATGTGTATTAGGTGTCAAAAGTAAGTTCAAGTACTTGCCATGCCCAAAAGATCCAAGTTTAGCCAAGTTCATTTATTTTGGGCCTAAACATATCCCCTTGGGTCTTTTTGACTTCGTATGGAAGAAGAAGCACCTAGAATGACCACGACACTCCAAATTCTTATCCCAAACATGTATAGGGTGTCAAAAGTAAGTTTGAGTACATGCCATGCCCAAAAGATCCAAGTTAGTCAAGTTCATTTAGTTTGGGCCGAAAAACGCCCCCTTAGGTCTTTTGACTCTGTATGGCACAAGAAACACCTAAAACGACCACAACACACCAAATTCTCTCAAACGTGTAGTGGGTGTCAAAAGTTAGTTCAAGTACATGCGGTGCACAAAATATCTATGCTTAGCCAAGTTCGTCTAGTTTGGTTCTAAACATATCCCCTTCGGTCTTTTTTACTCTGTATGGCACATGAAGTACCTAAAAAGACCACAACATTCCAAATTCTTGTTCCAAACGTGTATTGGGTGTCAAAAGTCAGTTCTAGTACATGCCATACCTAAAAGATCCAAGTTTAGCCAAAGTTCGTCTAAATTGGGACTAAACATGTCCCCTTGGATCATTTTGACTCCGTATGGCACAACTTTCTTTGTTCTTCCCAAGAGCTTCTTTTACTTTGCAGACGGTTTATAGGGGGCCCACTTGGTATTTGGATATTATTTTCATTAATGATTTGGGCAATCATGACTGATTGGTTATGAAACCATGTAAATGTAAATAGAAATTATCATGAAGATATACGAAAAATATCCATTCATTTTTTTATTTTTATTATGAAATGCTCATTCAGTAAGAGAAAGAGTTCAAATTCTTTTCTCAAATGTGTATTGGAAGTCAAAAGTCAGTTCAAGTACATGCCATACCCAAAAGATCCAAGATTAGTTATGTTCATCTATTTTGGTCCTAAACACATCCCATTGGGTCTTTTTGACCCCATATGGCACATGAAGCACCTAAAAAGACCACAACACTCCAAATTCTTATCCTAAACATGTATTGGGTGTCAAAAGTCAGTTTAAGTACACGTTGTGCCCAAAAAATCCAAGTTTAGTCAAGTTCATCTAGTTTGGGCCTAAACAGGCCCAATTGGATCTTTTTGACTCCGTCTGGCATAAGAAGTACCTAGAAAGACCACAACACTCCAAATTCATATCCCAAGCATGCATTAGGTGTCAAAAGTTAGTTTGAGTATATGGCATGCCCAAAAGATCTAAGTTTAGCTAAGTTCACCTAGTTTGGGCGAAAACATGTTCCTTTAGGTATTTTTGACTCCGTATGGCACAAGAAGCACTTAAAACGACCACACCAGTCAGTTCAAGTACATGCCATGACCAAAAGATTCAAGTTTAGCTATGTTCATCTAGTTTGGGCCTAAACATGTCCCCTTGGGTCTTTTTGACTCTGCACAAGAAACACCTAAAATAACCATAACGCTCCAAATTCTTATTCTAAGCGTACTGGGTGTCAAAAGTCAGTCCGCGTACATGCCTTACCCAAAAGATCTAAGTTTAGCCAAGTTCATCTAGTTTGGCCCTTAACACATCCACTTGAGTCTTTTTGACTGAGTATGGCAAACGAAAAATCTAAAACGAACACAAAACTCCAAATGCTTATCCCAAATGTGTATGGAGTGTCAAAAGTCAGTTCGAGTACATGTCATGCCCAAAAGTTTCAAGTTTAGCCAAGTTCATCTAGTTTGGGCTTAAACACGTCCCTTTGGGTCTTTTTGACTCTGTATGGTACAAGAAGCACCCAAAACGACCAAAACAATCAAAGCACTTAACCGAAGCTTAATTTACAAATATTCAAGGGGCATACCCTAGGAATATTTAAAAGATAGGCTGAGCATGATAAGAAAGAGAAAGACCATTGACTATATCAGCACAACTATCCAATCCCTAACTTGAACTTAACTTAGCCTACAAAAAAGTAACTTTAGAAATTTTTCCACACCACACAAGGTAGGAGAAGCAGAAAAACATAAGTCTAATATAGAACTTAACGGACATAAAACTCTTGTTTTAACCAAAAAACAAGAAACTGCTAAAACCAATTTCAGTGAACAAAAGCAGCCCATTAATCACGTAATGGGGAAGGGAAAGGTACCACCCCCTAAAGAGGAGCCTGAGATCGGTATTTACGTGCCATGCCCAAAAGTTTGGGATTTTAGTTTATCTAAAGATTAGACGCTCTCATGGAGGTTTTAGGGGTGGTGCTCATAGTTTTTCAAGCTTGCGCAAATTTCTTGAGGTTGAAGATGAACTCTCATTTTCTGGAAGGGACAAATTGGCTCATGTGGCAGTGGTAAAGGATGGAGATGACAACTCCTTTTTTGAAGCCTACTATTTCTCTCTCCAATCAAAGTGATGGAGGTGACAGCTCCTTTTTGAAGCCTACTATTTCTTTCTCCAAAACAAAGTGAAGGAGAGAGGTTCTCGGTTCAAATCTGGAGCCTACTATTTCTCTCTCCCATGAGAGAAATAATTATATTCCAAATGTGATAGGACAAGGTGGAGATTATTCTCTCTTCATAGATATTTATTTTAATCAAGGTGTCATTTCAGTAGCTAACCAAGGTGCCAGCTCAATAGCTCCTTACAAGTGCCAACTCAGCAGCTCCTTCTTTATCCAAGGGAAAGAGAAAGTTTAGAGATGAATCTCTTCCCCTCTCTCATAGCAATTTTCCTGAACACGAGGCAACGCTGGGAAAGAGGTTCCTCCTTCAAGCTCCATCTTCAATAGACTCAGGCTCCTCTTGAGGTGGGAGGGGTACCTTTCCTTTCCCCATTACATGATTAATGGGTTGCTTTTGTTCACCAAAATTGGTTTTAGCAATTTCTTGGTTGTTTGTTAAATCAAGAGTTCTATGTTTGTTAAGTTCTATATCAGACTTATGTTTTTTATGTTTGTCGTACCTTGTGTGGTGTGGGAGAATTTCTAGAGTTTATTTTTTGTAGGCTAAGTTAAGTTAAAGTTAGGACTTGGATAGTTGTGCTAATATAGCCAATGGTCTTTCTCTTTCCTGTCTTGCTCAGCCAATCTTTTAAGTATGCTTGGTATATGCCCCTTGAATATTTTTAAATTACACTTCGGTTAATGAAAATTTCACTTACCGAAAAAAGGTGTCAAAAGTCAGTTCGAGTACATGTCATACCCAAAAGATTCAAATTTTGCCAAGTTCATCTAGTTTGGGCCTAAACACACCCTTTTGGGCCTTTTTGACTCTGTATGGCAGAAGAAGAACCTAGAATGACCACAACACTCCTAATTCTTATCCAAAACATGTAGTGGGTGTCAAAAGTTGGTTTGAGTACATGCCATGCCCAAAAGATTCAAGTTTCGCCAAGCTCATCTAGTTTGGGCCAAAACACGCCCCTTTGGATCTTTTGACTCCGTATGGCACTTGAAACACCTAAATGACCACAACACTCCAAATTCTTATCCCAAATGTATATCGGGTGTCAAAAATTATTTTGAGTACATGCCATGCCCAAAAAATTGAAGTTTAGTCAAGTTCATCTAGTTTGGGCCTAGACACGTCCCATTGGGTCGTTTTGACTTTGTATGACACTAGAGCCACCTAAAATGACCACAATACTCCAAATTCTTATGCCACACGTGTACTAGGTGTCAAAAGTCAGTTCGAGAACATGTCATGCCCAAAAGATCCAAGTTGAGCCAAGTTCATCTTGTTTGGGCCTAAACACGTCCCCTTGGATATTTTTTTACTCTGAATGGTACAAGGAGAACCTAAAATGACCACAACACTCCAAATTCATATCCCAAACTTGTATTGGATGAGGAGACCACACTTTTTGAAGAAAGTAGCGTCACCATTATGCTTCCTGGATGCATCTCTAGAGAGAGTTTGGCTAAGTGGGAATGCTGCCTTGTGGGTTTCTTTGTTGGTAAGTCCTCTCCCCTTCACTTAGATAAGCTGTTTGCTATGAAGCTTTGGGATAATGGAGGCCTTATTGAGGTTAGAGCTAGTAAAGATGTCTTCTTCTTTAGATTCTCCTCCATTAAAGCTAGAGAGAGTGTTTTTGAAGCTGGTCCTTGGTTCCTTTTGGGCAAACCCATTATTCTTCAGCCATGGCAGCCTAATATCAAATTTTGTAAGGAAAAAGTATCTAAACTTTCCTTATGGGTGAAGTTATGGAATGTCCCTTTAGAACTTAGGTCAGCTGAAGCTTTGGGGCACATTGCTACTGTTATTGGCACTCATCTCTACACTGACCCTTTGATAGCAAAAGGTGGCAAGCATGAGTATGCTCAGGTTTGTATGGATCAACTCAATCTAGAGTTGTAAAACACTTTGATATTGATCTTGGAATGGATGGATGGGACCCTATCAATCTCCAAGTAGAGTATGAAGCTTTGCCTAAAAGATGCCTCAAATGCAACATCTTTGGCCATGATTGTAATGCTGTCCCTCTAGTCCACAAGCATAAACCTCCTCTACCTTCCATTGCCCTCACCACCCATAAATACCCCAATCTCCTCCCCATACCACCAAAGATCTTTCCTCTCCCCTCCCCACTAACACGTCGACCCCCGAGCTTCCTATGATCCCCATTCCCACCCCTGGCCCCACTCATTTATCTATTTCCACTCCCTTTGAAGCCAAATCAAAAGAAGGATGGTCAGTGGTCACAAAAAAAGAAATCTGGGAGAAAGTCTCCTTTGGTTGATAAAACTAATGTGGACTTTAATTCTATGGAAAAATCTCTTGCTATGCTACCTTACATAAAAGTGACACCTCATTATGACGAAGAGGTCAAGGTGGCCTCGGATCAAGCTAGTGATACCTACACCCCTGTGGGTCCACAAACTTTGTCTCAAGATTCTAAGAGCTCCAAGAAGAAGAAGCTTAAGAAGAAAGGGAAAGGTACCCCTCACACTAGTAAGGTGAAGGGAAATTTGGTCACTAAAGTAACCCATTTCCCTATCAATTTATGAATAATTTAGCCACTTGGAATCCGAGAGGCTTTAATAGCACTCTCAAGCAAGCTGAGGTCAGAAAGTTGTGTAGAGATTTTCAACTGAGTTTGTGCTCTTTTGTTGAAACTAAGGTGAATTTCTCAAAGTTTCCTTCTATCGCTCAAAGTGTGCTCCCTAATTGGCAGATTCTAGAAAATTATGAGATTGCATGTAGGGGAGGATTTGGGTTGTTTGGGATCCAGAAACTCTTAAGGTGGGGTCCGTTTTTAGCTCTAACCAGGCTATCTTGTGTAAAATCCTTATGAGACAGTCTGTAATGGTCCTTTTTGATTTTTTATGCATGCTTCAAATTCTAGCTCTGAGAGAGTGGAGCTTTGGAACGCATTATTCAGCACCATGGCACTTGCGCTCAGTCTCCTTGGCTTATCACAGGTGACTTTAATGAGTCTTTACACCCTAATGAGAAGGTTGGGGGCCATTTTGATTGGGATTCGGGTATGCGGGAGTTTAGGGATTATCTTTTTAGAGTTGAAGTGGAGGAGCACCCTTATAGTGGCTGCCAATTCACTTGGAGTAATCGCCAAGATGGTGGAGCATATATCATGAAAACAATCCATAGAGCTTTGATAAATTCTTTGTGGTTTAACTCATTTCCTTCTTCTACTTGCACTTTTCACTCTCCGGGAGCTTCAGATCATAGTCCTATTATATTAAGGGTGGTGGCAGCAATGCGAGGCCCAAATCTTGTTTCATTTTCATTGAGTTCTGGATGGATATAGAGTGGTTTTGGCCGGTGGTCCAAAGGGCTTGGGATGTTGAGGTGATAGTTTCAGCCATGTTCAAACTGACATCTAAGCTTAAATCAGTTAAGAAGGTTCTAAGGAGCTTTAATCAGGCCTCTTGTAATGGTATTTCAGCTAGGGTGAAACTAGAGAGGAGTAAGCTCTTTGCTATTCAAGGTGTTCTTGATTTTGATCTAACTAATGCCTCAATACGAACTGAGGAAAAATTAGCTTATAATGACTTCATTGAGCTAAGAAATGCCGAGGAGAGATTTTTGAGACAAAAGTCCCGGGTTCAATGGTTGAAATTGGGTGATCAAAATACCTCATATTTTTTTCCAAAAAATGAGGAAAAAGAGGTCTAGAGCTCAAATTAGTCAGCTTGAAGACCACAATGGTAGGACTTTGACAGATCCATATGAAATTAGCCAGCATGTTATTCAGGCCTTTACTGACTTATTGGGCACTCCCACTATTGATAGAGACGTGGATTGGCGTATTCTTTATCCCGAATTGCCTAGAAAACTTGACGTGAATCAGATTGAGCTTCTCAATAAACCAATAACCATGCATGAGATTAAACAGGTCATTTTTTGCTTTAATAACTCTAAAGCTCCTGATCCGGATGTATTTTCAGTTGGGTTCTTCAAAAAATCTTGCCATATCATTGGCAAGGATGTTATTGAGGCTGTTTTGGAGTTCTTTGATCTCAATCATTATTAAAGCAGGTCAACACTACTTCTGTCTCCCTTATCCCTAAGGTCTCTAATCCTACTAGGGTTAGTGACTATATGATCATTTCTTGTTGTAATGTTATATATAAATGTATTATTAAGCTTTTGGCAGATAAATTGACTCTGTATGGCACGTGAAGCATCTCCATTAGAAACGTACTTGCCGGGTTGTCTCACAACCCTCCTACTACGTTGAGGCTCCGACTCCTACTATGGTTCTTCCATTATTGAATCAGGATTAAGTCCTGATTGGGGAGTCAGTGTTCTCCCACTCAATAATTCCTCTAGCACAAGTGTGCTTCTCAGCTTCACACTTCATATATAGTCATCTTCAAGAAACCACGCATTCATGCTCATGAAAATTTTCTTGTCTGTTGGAATATAAATGACGTATCCCTTCATTCTCTTGGGATATCCTACAAACAAGCATAATTTTGATCGAATGGCCAATTCGCTCATCTTCGGTCTCAGCATATGTGTCGGGAATCCCTATATCCTAAGGTGGCTTACGTACGACTTTCGTGCACTTTATCTTTCATATGGTGTACAAAGGCACCGTCTTTGATAGAATTTGGTTCAGTATATATGCTGTTGCTTTCGAGGTACATCCCCAGAATGAATTTGGGAAGGATGATTAACCCATCATGGATCTAACCATATCCAATAGAGTTCAATTCCTTCTCCCTGATAGACCATTCTATTCTGGTATGCCAGTTGTTGTAAGCTGAGAAAGAATGCATTCTTCCTTAAGAAAGTCTTCAAACTCTCCTAGAAAGTACTGTCCACCATGATCAGTTCATAGCTTTTTTATTTGTTTCTCTAATTGCTTCTTGACCGTAGCTTTGTACTCTTCGAAATTTTTAAAGGTTTCAAACTTTTGGCGCATTAGATAAACATGTCCAAAACATGAGTAGTCATCTGTGAAGGTTACAAAATATTCATAACCTCCTCTTGGTTGGATATTCAATGGCCCACATACATCACTATATACGGTTCGAGGCATTGCGTGGTTCTTTCACTGAAAGAGTTCAAATTCTTTTCACAAAATATTCATAACCTCCTCTTGGTTATTTTTTCTTCTATGTAAGATTCACATGTGGGTTGTGATCCCACATTTAAAGTTTACAATGGACCATCCTTTGTAAGTATTTTAATCCTATGTAGGCTAATGTTAATAAGACGCAAGACCCACAAGTAGGTTAGATCTATTGAGTCAGACTTCAACCTTTTACTATCTCTTTATAAATCAGTATTTACTTCAGTGTCAATATCATTGGAACTTTGGATTTTACATAGAATAAGTTGTTTATCATGCGCCCAATAGTAATTAAGCATTCATTTCTAAAAATACTAATATAATTATCAACGAAATCCAAAGAAAATCCTTATTCAATTATTAGAAACTTTTATAATTGAATAAAATCAAAATCCAAAACGAAATTCAACACAGAGCATACCATCATATTACATTGTCATAAACTCAAAGAGAAGAATCAACTTTTCTGTAAATAATTCACATCTAACTTAGAAATAACTGATCAGTAAAATGGTGCAATTTGGAGGGGAAATAGTGAACTCAAATCCATCTGAAATTCACCCAGAATCATAAATGGGAAATGAACATTTTTGTTCTTTTTTTCAGATCAGAAAAACTTCATTTTAACCAAAATGACCTTCTAAATCAAAGTATCAACTAGCATAAAAGAGAGGCAAAAATCTAACAAAGACTTATCATAAATTGTACATTTGTGATTTTGATAAATAAATAAAAAGAACTATTACCTAGCCTCACAGGTCAATGTACCTTTCTAAAATATATTAAAGACATATTTATAAATTGATTAGTGTTCATAAATTTAAAGCGGATTTGATGCAGTCATTCTCAATTTAGTATTATTTTTAGAAAAGAAAAATAGGTTTTATGAAGTTATATAATCAAGGCATTCTCCATTTATGGTGAAGACACATGCTTGTGATTATAACTAGAATTCAAATTATCTAAAGTTTAAAATAGCTTTCATCTACTATTTTTAATCCAACTCTGTGAAGGCACATGACATTTCATCTTCTTCCCTACTAGATTTCTTCTTCAACCCGATTCCTGCAATAATCTACAACCCAACTCCTTCCTCTGCGAGACTTATTTTCTCTCCAACAAATCATAAATCAAGAATTAAATAGACATAGACTAAATCAAGCCTAAATCAAACCTAAATCAAGCCTGAATCAAATATAAATAGAGGACAATGAGAGAACCCTAAATCAAGCCCTAAATCAAACCTTAAATCTAAACAAAGCCTAAATTAAATATCGAGCCCTAAATCAAACCCTAAATCTATACAAAGCTTGAATTAAATAGAGCCAAAATCTAAAGAGCCTAGATCAAGCCCTAAATATAAACATACCTAAATATAAATAGAGCCTAAATCAAAGAAGACTAAATGGAGAACAATGAGAGAGAGAACAGTCTAGACTAATGGAGAAAAATTAGAGAGAGAATAGTTTAGGTGACTAGATGTTGACAGAGAAAATGAGAGAGAGAGAGAGAGAGAGAGATGAAAGAGAGAGGCTGAGAGATTAGAGAATATTACCATGAGAGCACCAGCCGCGAACGCACATAGAGAGAGAGCCGACGACAAGGAGAGCCTGGACGACGAAGAGAGAGCGCCTAAAGTTTGCCTGAAGAGAGAGCTAAAGATTAGGGGTGAAAATCACGTGTCGTAGACTGTGAAGCTTGAAGGAAAGATGTGAAGCTCATAGGGAAAATGTTGAATGAAAAATGTGAAGCTTGGAGAAAGAAAAAAGATTCCTTCATAAGCTTTCGAAGACCTGCAACCTTTTCAATAGGTCAAGTTTTATTTTTTGATCTAACAGTTGTTAGTCTCCTTAAATGATCTAATGATTAGGAAGACTCCCAGCATCAATGCCGGGAGAAATTTTCCCGGCATTGGAGAGGGTATTTTAATTTTTTTTAAACTTAATGTACCTTTTTAAGTGAGAGACATTTTGATCAAATTTATAACTCTTCCATCTCTTTGAGAACAAAAACTTTCAGATTTAAAAAATAATAATAAATCTTGTTTGATAATATTAGACTAATATTTTACTATGAATTAATTTATTTTAAATTTTTATACAACTGAATTTTTATATCTATGTGCATGTTTAGTTGAATTTTCACTCTACATTATGAAAACAAGATTTTCATAGACTTATATACTCCTATTTTGTAAACATAATGATTCAATAATTATTTTTTATAAATTCACATAAAATAAATTAAAAAAATAGTTGAAGTATGTCAAATATTTAGAAAAAATGTTAAAGGTGATATTCAAAATGACCATGGCTTTAATAAATATTTAAAACATCATTTTCTTAATTTTGCTAGAACTTAAAAAAAATCACGGTCACTATACCCGAGACCCGTTACGTAACATCCGTTACACCCGATTATCGTGACACCAAAATCACGACGTGACGGAGACCGCGTCCATGATTTAAAACATGAATGTGATCTTCCAACTCTGTGCTGGAACCTGTAAGGTAACTTCAAGATAAGTCTTATTAATATGGTGGGGTCTTATCGAATAGTCTCTCACAATCAAGTTAGTATTTGACTAAACTATGTATAGAGCATTTAGTAATTTTTTAGGTGAATCAAGTTACTTTGACAACTTACTTTTCTTTGTATTTATAGAAATGTGAATATTAGATGGTGGTATGGTATGAGATGCATGAAGGACAACAGTTGACCATTTTATGCTTGTTACTAAGCTACTCGGCATACATGTTCCTTACGTGTCATATTAGATGTGGTCAACAACTGAGCTACTTAGTAGAGGTACACTGCTAAAAAATCAAAATGATACTTAAACGATGCATTTAATGTAAATCAACTTTATTAATGATAAATTATTAATCGTTGCATGTTCTTTGTCTGTTGAGTAAAGATTTGAGCTCCTAATTTTGTCATTAGTCCATTTTATCTTCTAGTGTCGAGCTGAGTAACATCCGACTTAGATTATATCTTTTATATTATACATCGTCATTTAATAGGTATTGACACGTGACATCATTAGAGAAAACCTGAAACTTTTCCTTAAAAGTTGTCTCCTAAGTCATGCTCTTAAATGAATGATTTGAGCTAAGTGTATTTCAAAGTACTTATCCTTGTTATAAATGAATTTTTGTAGAGTATGGCTTGGCGTCTTTGTCAATGTCCATGTGTCAATTTTCTTACATCATTCTTAGAGATATCTCTGCTATAATTTTTGAGAAGTAATGACGAAGCGCCATTCAAACCTTATACGTGGCTGACACTAGTTGGCCCTCCGGTCAGTTCGAAAGGTAGGTGCTTGGTATTTCATTTTTAGCATCTTCACTGTTCATATTAAATGTCGATTTGCTTTGCTATTGGATGACTTCGTTTGCAAATCTGTTCAAATTCCTATTGTCGATTGAGATTTGGATAGCTATAATGGCTTTTGAGATGAAGGGTATAAAAGGTCAATTTCTTTCATCTTCATTACGCTTTCAAAATCTCAAGAAGAAAACCCTAATTCTTCTGCAATTTGACCAAAACTTTCCATTTGTTTCTTTGGCTCGTTCAGACTTAGATCTCTATACTTGTTGAGGCCAAGTAACCTTAAATCCATATGTCGCAGTTCTGATTTTATTTTACCATGGCTTCTTGTTTTTTGTTTGTTCATTTTTTATCATTGTGTGTAAAAAATGATAGCTAAAACGACTTTTGATATGGTGTCTAGTTCTTTGGGTAGGTGCATAGATAGGACCCACCTCTTCCTCGACTTGTCATTTGGAAACCAAGGAACATATTAGCCTTGTTTCTGTTAGATGAATCATAGAAATGAGAGTAGAAGCATACTACTAGGCAGATAGGATCTCCTCTGTGTCAAAACCAGAACATCTTAAGGAAATCTGAGCTGTGTATCATATCCTTAACTATATTCCGCTTAGACTTCCTAATAAAAACAAAATAATTTGAAATGCCCCAGAGAGGGTGAGGTAGCTATTTATGAGGTTGTATTAGAACATGGTCTTAGGTTTTCTTTTCATTCTTCTCAGAAGGAATTCCTACTTCAATTTGGGACATAGGTCAATTATCTCTGAATAGTTGGACGTACTTAGGGACTTGGATTTTGTACGACAAATTAGGACTTTATCCATTAAGCTTTGATGATATGGTCTATTTTATATAGCCTTAAAGGTACAAGAGAAGTCCCAGGAAATTACTAAATTATTGGTGCTAGGATTGCCCTAAAAAATACTGAAATTCTATTATTTTTATCAAACATTTAATGCTGAATAATAATAAATAGTTTATTTTTGTTGTGACGAGATACAATAAAAAAGGATTATGAAACAAAACACAAGCAAGATTTTACGTGGTTCGGCCAAATCGCCTACATCCATAATGAATTCACTATCAAAGAATAATTACAAACGCCAACAATCTCAAATTCACTCTCAAAAACCAAAAGCCTCAATATACCTAATGAGCGAGAAACACCCTACCAGGGCGTCTTGCTCACAGTATGCACTTGCTTCATATACCTGCACTAACATAAACATTGTCTTCAAATCTCACCTTCTTTTCGACTAGTTGCACTCGTCACTCTATTTTTCTAAAAGCTTTAACATCTGCTCCACCTTGAACAATGTACCATCCAACTTGTACAAGTTCCTGAAACTTTTGTACCCTTTTATTATCATCAATGCGCCTCAAGTAACATTCACAGCTTCACCTTTTGTTAAATACCCATTAACTCAACGAATCAAGTCCTCCTAAATAAATCAAATTCCTTTCGATTGTTGAATACCCATTAACTCAATGAATCCAGTCTTCCTAAATAAATCAAATGAATCAACTTGTGCATCACATCACCAAATGTCTTCACAGTTCCATCAACATTCTCATTTTCAATGTTCCTTTTCTCTTGAATCTTACATTCTTTATCATCAGCCAACATGATAGTTCCTTCGTTACCGGTCTCATACGTGTCAAACCCATCTCTATTCCAACACATGTCACTACAAAAATTTAAAGCTTCAATTACGTTGAAGCATGACATTCTGTTATAAAACACCATAAAAACCAGTTCTTCTTCACACTCAAAGCATGGTGTTTTGCAGTGAAAATAAAAACTCAAAACCCACCTAAAAATCAAAGATCACACTCGAAAAAATTCCTAACCCTCTCCTCGCTTTGAAAACTCAAAATCAGAGATCACATGTAAAATTACCAGTGCTTCTTTGCATGGCCTCCTCTCTCAAACCCTTTCATGGTCGCGAGCGCTCCATTTGTAGGTTCTCAAACTCTACTATCTCTCTCTTCTTTTAGAAAAAAACAATCTCTCTCTCTCTCTCTTTCCCTAAACCCGAGCGCGAGTGGTATTCCCTACTTGTTGGTGAACTTGGTTAATCTTCAAATCATCCATAGCTAAGTTCTCTAGCTGGTGGAAATCGACAACAGAAATTAGAAATCAGTTGTAGTCGAGCTCGTCTGATGGAGAACTAGATCCCTTGCGCTACTCCCTTTACCAAGGTATTCATCCCTAAAACTCTCTTACTCTCTCTCTCTCTACCCTTGGTGTCACCCACTCTCTATCTCCCTGTATCTCTCTAACCCTATCTTTGTCCATCATCTCTCTATGGTATTTTCAGCAATATTCAAAGGTTATTTCGACTACTGTGATGGATTTTGGATAAATTTTTACATTTTGAACTTATTTATAAAATTCTATTTTTGACTAATGTGATGGATTTTAATGGTCAGTGACAGTTTTCTTTCTATGTTTTCTTGGTTGAATGAGGTCAGTGCTAAGATTCAGGGTTCTTGTTTTGTGAAAAATTTTCAGTGTTCTTTCATTTTTGTTCATTACTCTTATTGTTTTGATGCCACCTTAAAGCTTCAGTAACTTTTACAGACTTAAACGTACTCTTAAACCTCAGAATTATAGGAAAGTACCGTAAAAAATTAGCACGTACACTTTTTTTTTTATCTTATTTGCACTTTCATCAACTCTCCACCATGAAGAGCCACATCTTGGACATTTCTCCAAATGTTCTCTCTCTTTTCTAAACAAGCAGCAGTCATTCACACAAGCGAGAATTTTTTTGTACCCTAAATCAAACTCTTTGAGAAGCTTTCTCACTAAATACATACATCTTGGAATCACATTCTCATACGACAACATATCATGTAAAATTTCTAAAAGTTCAGTAAAGCTTTTGTCAGACCAACCACTATTGGTTTCAACTCTATACAAAACTACAATGGCTTATAACTTTGTGTATTTGGTACAACCTGGAAATAAAATAGTTTCAGTGTCTTGTAACTTATCCATGAAATCCTCATCTCTCCCTTCAAAATCCTTAAAATGTTTGTCTTCAAATCCATAAGTTGATTTATACATGTTGTGTGTGTATGATTTGCTTATTTCATCCATTTTATATTCTCTAAGTATTTGTTCTCCTTGGTGATACCAAGTTGTATAGGTTGTTTAGATCCATTCTTTTTATGACTAAATGCTCAAAAACCATGTCACAACATTGATGACACATATTTCGACATTCTTTGCAAGGACATAAAATTTTCTCTACATAATTTACATTTCTTTCTGCTATCTTGACAAAATTCCATGCTCCTTCCTGATACTCTTTTGTAGCACTATCAATAAAAAATCACTACTAAGATATCTATTTATGATTATATTTTACGCTTATCTTAAATAAAGTAACCAATCTTTTTACCTGTTGAGATGCACCCAATCTTTATCCATTATGAAGCTACATATTATTGATAAGTTAGCTACTAAAATGTAGAGATAATTATCCTTTTTTTATTTTTCTTTCAACTTATCAAAAGGAAAAGAAAAGGAAAAAAAGAATACATGATCACATACGACTAAAGGATAAGTACAACTATTAGCTAAATGAGCATTAAAGAAATAATTAAGTAGCATTTTTAATGATTAATAAACCTAACATACAAGAACAAACCAAAAAATAAAGTCAATAGATCAACATTATTCTATGAGCTTTTGCTCCCCCCCCTAAAAAAACTAATCTGACCTTTGCATCCTTAGTCCAATATGATAATAATCAGACTGAACAAGCAACTATGCCCATGGGAATGACATTACTTGAGATCTGATAGTAATAAAAGGTCCAAAGATAAACAAAATAATAATAACAAAATACAACAACACGGTCCAACTAATTTTGATGGGGAGAGATTATGGGTGTCTAAGTCCCAAATTCATCTACAATATAAACAACATATAACTATTAATATTATAATTCCACTCTGTATCTTTTGGAGAAAGCAACCAAAATAGATGATGTACTACAACCATATGCAACAAGTCTAGAAGAACAAAGTTTTCAATTGAACAAATTATTATGATGTATCAATTAAATGAACATTAATTTATAATACATAGGGATAACATAGCCCAACCAAGAATTGCAAGACTTTTATCTATAGCTAATAAAAAGGTAAGAATATAAGAACTGTGTCTATATTTTATTTTTCCCTTCTTTATAGTTCTAAAACTTCCAAAAGAAGAAGGGGCACCTGTGCAAACTATGGCTGGAGTAGTGTCTTTGGTAATCAACCTTCTGTTACACAGTAAAACAGATTAATTAGTAACATTTCAGTTGAATAATAAAGGGTTTTCAACAAAACAGTCATAATTAGAAATTAAAACAATAACAAACACAACGCACAAGAATAACAACAGTATGAAAGGTCTTAACCTACTTATATACCTTTTGAGCATCCAAGGAATGACAATCAACATACCAAATTACCAACTAATAATGAAATAATTAATTTCTTTCATCTATTTGTTAACTCTCAAATTCTCAATAAAAATGGTAATTTTCTATTCAGATCATCATGTTTGATGTAATTCATCATTTAGTAAAGAGAGACGCGTGTTTCTTGAAATTTTCATTTCCGCATTTAAGTTTTCCATCACGTTTTTACTCCAAAACGTGGTAATTGTGTGCTATTACAGCATGTAATGGAATGAAAAGTAACATTATAATTCCTTTTTTAGTCTGAAGTAGAGCCAGAGAGCGAAACAATTTGAAAAAAAGAGGCTATTCTTAAAAGATATACTAAAAACTAGAAATATTTCTAGCACTAGAAGTTTTTTACATGTAAATACACATACATTAAATTTGAGGCATATAAGGAGAAAACCCTTGACTTAAATTCTTATGTATAGAAACAAAAATCACATCTCCCATGTTAACCCTTGACTTAAATTCTTGGATACATATGGGAGAAGCAAAATGGATTACCAAATTCAAAGATACATTGTAAGAAGTTGCAAAAGCAAGAGTTGCCTCGAATAGCTCAATGCACTATCTCATCTCACTTTTGATTTCTAAGTATTCTCTTCTCTTAAAACTCTAAAAGCTTGATCAAACAGATATGCCATGTGGCAAGGTAATAAGCATACTTCTCTATTATCGGTAGATAATATCTGGTCTTCTTCAGTATAGGACTTCTATAAATAATGTGGTAAGGCAATAATTTACGCCACGGACTTCATGTTGCCCAACATATAGACATGAAGATTTCCAATCAATTACCATATTCAAACAGAACAATCAACAAGAAAAAGAAGAAAATGCGATGGGAAAATGAAAAGAAAATAAGATGAAGTCTGACAGCACTTAATAGAAAGCAAATGTTTAACGAAAAATTCAATTCTGCAATACATAAGCCGTTAGAAACGATCATTATCTGCTAAACCCTACCAATTTCAAAATGGACGTGTATGCTCCGATTCTTCAGTACATGTTTGTAGCACCTTCAGAGCAACTAACCTTAGGGTTTAAAAGCACCTCTAGATCACCTCCAAAGCATCTCAGAAGTAACCTGGAAATCCTTCTGAATAACATAAAAAACTAGACAAAAATCACAAAAACATAAAAACTAGGCAAACCTCAGAAAAACATAAAAACCATACAAAAATCATAAAAATCAGACATGAATTTGAGACTAAAATCCACTTCGCAAGAAAAAACCCTCGCCTCTAGTTCTGAGATGCGATAATAAAGTGGGAGAGAGATGCGAAAATGAAGTACAAGGCAAAACAGGTTGGTGGGTACGTGACTCTAACGACACACACTATTTTACACTACATGATCATAATATAGCCTTTCATATCTTATATCTCATTTCTTTACCAAATTTTAGAATCATATAGTACATTATCATTTGGAATAAAGTATAATAACACAATTAATACATCACAAAACAATAACCAAACAAGGAAATGGAATCAGAATTTATTCTATGGTTTTCAGACACAGCAAAGCAAGCATGTAGTTACATATGTAAGAATTCAATTACCTTAGCCCCCGCTAAAGAAATTATGAAAAAGAAACTCCTGAAAGAAATAGCACTATACTACTCAATACAATACGGTATGCAAAACTTAAACTTGGGTTTCCTAAAAATTCTAAATTCCTTAATGGCGGACCTAAATATACCAGGGCTTCACATAATTAATTTCATAATATTCTGAGGTGGATTAGATTGTCAAAATATGAAAACTACTTTGTCACAGAAAACTGTTTTTCAAGTACAGTAGTACCGTTCAAAATATGTTACAGTAAGAGAACATTGTCTAAAGATTTTGAAAATTAACATAGTTACTAAAGATAATCTTCAAATAATACTCTTAAAGTTATAGGTCAAACCGAGTTGATCTCAATACAGAAACAACTCTAAATTTAGATATCAAAAAACTGTTTTCCCCTGTACGAAACAGAAACTTTCAAAAATTATATAAAATAACAGAGATCGAATTTTAACCTAATTTTTCTAAATTACGTGTTTCAATATGTTATTAATATACCCTAAAACATTAAGATTCAAAATGGTTCGTTTTAATTCCAAAACATTAATTCGTTTTTACTGTGTACAGAAATTATGAAAATTCCAGTTTTTATGAAAAAGTCAGATTTTTTTTATCATAAACGTTTCTTTCTTATTCAAAAACGATTCATGGAACATAAATAATCATAACATGATTTTTAAATCTAATTATTATTCTTAACTATACATAAAAAAACGTGTCAAACAAAACTATATCATTTATGTTAAAAAAGGGCAATATGGGTATACCGAAAGTGTGATCCAAATAAACATTTGTACGTCTTGTGCCACAACCGTCACTGCCTAGAGCTTAATCCTTCTTAGCTAATAGGGCTCTTAAATGGTGAACAAGAGATGAGCTTGTCGTGCAAGGAGGTGTTGCACGAGAGTGGGGGAGAGAGAGATGCCGAATACACAAAGGTGGAAGAGTGAGGGTGGTTGTTGCACACAAGTGAGGGGGAAGGGAGGAGTGCCACATGACAAGAGAGAAGAGGGAGGGAGTTACCGTGCAATAGGAGAGAGAAGAGAGAATAAGAAATCTATATATACTAGGTTAACAAAAATAGCAACTTACTAAAACCCTAACCCTAAGTGTTTAGGAAATAAAAATCCCTTCCTAAATTTTTAACCCTAACCATGCAATATAGAGTCCACATTTAGGAAAGTAAATACATCTCCTAATAAGGGAGAACGTGCTGGCCAAGCAAAGGGGAGAAGGGGTGTCTAAAACCCTACTTTCTCTTGTCTCTCGACAGACTAATTAAAATCAATTTCACAACCCTATAATCAATATTCCCTCACAAAAAACGGCATTAAAGAAATTCTCAAAAAATGCACATTATAACATGCACATGACATATAAATAATGCACATGAATTAAACACAAAGAAGTAGGCGTGGGAGGGATTAGAAGACGACACAAAATGCTATAACCCTAGTTGCGCCAAACCACGTCCCATTGGGTCTAGTGCCTTACGGAGTAAAAAAGAATGGGACGTGTTTTGACCCAAACTGGATGAAATTGGCTAAACTTAGATTTTTTGGGTATGACATGTACTTGATCTGACTTTTGACATCCGATACACATTTGGGATATGATTTTGGAGTATTGTGGTCATTTTAGGTGCTTCTAGTTCCATATGGAGTCAAAAAGACCCAATGGAACGAGTTTAGACTCAAACTAGATGAACTTGGCTAAACTTGGATATTTTGGGCATGATATATACTCGAACTAACTTTTGACACCCAATACTCATTTAAGATAAGAATTTGGAGTGTTGTGGTCGTTTTTAGGTGCTTTTATTGCATTGTAGAGTCAAAAAGACCCAATGGGACTTATTTAGGCCTAAACTAGACTAACTTGGCTAAACTTGGATCTTTTGCGCATGACATGTACTCGAACTGACTTTTGATACCTAATACAAGTTTCAGATAATAATTTGGAATGTTTGGTCATTTTTTGTGCTTCTAGTGTCATATGGAGTCAAAAAGACCCAATGGGACGTGTTTAGGCCCAAACTAGATGAACTTGGCTAAACTTGGATCTTTTGGGCACGACATGTACTCGAACAAACTTTTAACACCCAATATTGAATTGGGTAAAGAATTTGGAGTTTTGTTGTCATTTTTAGGTGCTTTTATTGCCTTACGGAGTCAAAAAGACCCAATGGGACGTGTTTAGGCCCAAACTAGATGAACTTGACTAAACTTGGATCTTTTGGGCATGACATGTACTCGAATAAACATTTGACACCCAATACTCATTCGGATTAAGAATTTGGAGTGTTGTGGTCGTTTTTAGGTGCTTTTATTGCCTTGCGGAGTCAAAAAATCCCAATGGGACGTGTTTAGGCCCAATCTAGATGAACTTGGCTAAACATGGATCTTTTAAGTATGACATGTACTTGAACTAACTTATAACACCCAATACTCATTTGGGATAAAAATTTGGAGTGTTTTTGTCGTTTTTAGGTGCTTTTGTTGCCTTGCTGAGTAAAAAAGAAACAATGGGACATGTTTAGGCTCAAACTTGATGAACATGGCTAAACTTGGATCTTTTGGGCATGACATGTACTCAAAATGACTTTTCACACCCAATACACGTTTGTGATAAGAATTCGGAGTGTTGTTGTCATTTTAGGTGCTTCTAGTGAAATACAGAGTCAAAAAGACCCAATTGGATGCTTTTAGGCCCAAACTAGATGAACTTGGCTACACTCAGATCTTTTGGGCATGACATGAACTCCAACTGACTTTTGACACCCAATACTCATTCGAGATAAGAATTTGCAATTTTTTGTCATTTTTAGGTTCTTTTAATGCCTTGTGGAGTCAAAAAGATCCAATGGGATGTGTTTAGGGCCCAAACTAGTTGAACTTAGCTAATCTTGGATTTTTTGGGCTGAGCATGTACTCGAACTAACTTTTGTTATTTTAGGTGCTTCTAGTGAAATGCGGAGTCAAAAACACCCAATTGGATGTTTTTAGACCCAAACTAGATGAACTTGGCTATGCTAAAATCTTTTTGGCATGACATGAACTCGAACTGACGTTTGACACCCAATACTCATTCGAGATAAGAATTTGTAGTTTTTTGTTATTTTTAGGTGCTTTTACTGCCTTGCGGAGTCAAAAGACCCAATTAGACGTGTTTAGGGCCCAAACTAGACGAACTTTGCTAACTTGGATTTTTTGGGCATGGCATGTATTCGAACTAACTTTTGACACCCAATACTCATAGGATAATAATTTAGAGTGTTGTGGTCGTTGTTAGGTGCTTTTATTGTCTTGTAGAATCAAAAAGACCAAATGAGACGTGTTTGGGCCCAAACCAGATGAATTTGGCTAAACTTAAATTTTTCAGGCATGGCATGTACTCGAACTAACTTTTAACACAAAATACTCATTTTGGGTAAGAATTTGAAGTGCTGTAATCCTTTTTAGGTGATTTATTTTCTTGCAGAGTAAAAAAGAAACAATGAGACGTGTTTAGGACCAAACTAGATGAACACGACTAAACTTGGATCTTTGGTCATTGCATGTACTCGAACTGAATTTTGACACCTAATACACATTTAGGATAAGAATTCAGAGTGTTTTTTGTCATTTTAGGTGCTTTTAGTGCCATACAGAGTCAAAAAGACCCAATTGAATATTTTTAGACCCAAATAGGATGAACTTGGCTATAGTTAGATTTTTTGGGCATCATATGTGCTCGAACTAACTTTTGACACCCAATGCTCATTCGGGATAAGAATTTCGAGTGTTGTGGTTGTTTTAGGTGCTTTTATTGCCTTGCGGAGTCAAAAAGTCCCAATGGGTCGCATTTAGGCCCATACTAGACGAACATGGCTAAACTTGGATCTTTTGGGCATGACATGTACTCGAACTGAATTTTGACATCAAGTACACATTTGAGATAAGAATATGGAGTGTTGTGGTCATTTTAGGTACTTCTAGTGCCATACGGAGTCAAAAGCCTCAATGGGACTTGTTTAGGCTCAAATTAGCCTAACTTAGCAAAACTTGTATCTTTTAGGCATGGTATTTACTCGAACTGACTTTTGACACCTAATTGACATTTGGGATAAGAATTTGCAGTGTTGTTCTTGTTTTAGGTGCTTCTAGTTCCTTACAGAGTAAAAAAGACCCAATGAGACGTGTTTTGGCCCAAATTAGATGAAATTGGCTAAAGTTGGATCTTGGGCATGGCTTGTACTCGATCTGACTTTTGACACTCAATACATATTTGGGATAAGAATTTGGAGTATTGTGGTCATTTTAGGTGTTTCTAGTGCCATATGGAGTCAAACCCAATGGGAATTGTTTGGGCCTAGACTGGATGAACTTGGCTAAACTTGGATCTTTAGGGCTTGACATGTACTCGAACTAACTTTTGACACCTAATACTAATGTGGGATAAGAAATTAGAGTGTTGTGGTCATTTTTAGGTGCTTTTATTGCCTTGTAGAGTCAAAATGACCCAATATGACTTGTTTAGGCCCAAACGAGATGAACTTGGCTAAACTTGGATCTTTTGGGCATGACATGTACTCGAACTAACTTTTGACACCTAATACTTATTTGGGATAAGAATTTGGAGTATTGTGGTCGTTTTTAGGTGCTTTTATTGTCTTTTGCAGTCAAAAAGACCCAATGGGATGTGTTTTGGCCCAAACTAGATGAACTTGACTAAATTTTGATCTTTTGGGCATGCCATGTACTCAAACTAACTTTTAACACCCAATAATCATTAGGGATAAGAATTTGGAGTGTTTTGTCATTTTAGTTGCTTTTGTTGCCATGCAGAGTACAAAAGAAATAATGGGACGTGTTTAGGCCCAAACTAGATGAACATGGCTAAACTCGGATCATTTGGGCATGGCATGCACTCGAACTGAGTTTTGACACCCAATACATGTTTGGGATAAGAATTCAGAGTGTTGATTTTAGGTGCTTTTGGTGCCATATAGAGTCAAAAGACCCAAATGGACGTTTTTAGGCCCAAACTTGATGAACTTAGCTAAACTTAGATATTTTGGGCATGGCATGAACTCGAACTGACTTTTGACACCCAATAATCATTCGAGATAAGAATTCAGAGTGTTGTGGTCATTTTTAGGTGCTTTTAATGGCATGCAGAGTCAAAAAGACCCAATGTGACGTGTTTAGGTCCAAACTAGATGAACTTGGCTAAACTTGGATCTTTTCGGCATGGTATGTACTTGAACTAACTTTTGACATCCAATAATCATTTTGGATAAGAATTTGGAGTGTTGTGGTCATTTTTAGTTGCTTTTATTGCCTTACAGAGTCAAAAAGACTCAATGGGACGTGTTTAGGCTCAAACTAGATGAACTTGGCTAAACTTGATTTTTTTGGGCATGGCATGTACTTAAACTTACTTTTAACACCCAATACTCATTTCAGATAAGAATTTGGAGTGTTTTCATCATTTTTAGGTGCTTTTATTAACTTCCGGAGTAAAAAATAAACAATGAGACGTGTTTAGGACCAAACTAGATGAACATGACTAAACTTGGATCTTCTGGGCATTACATGTACCTGAACTGACTTATGATACCCAATACATATTTGAGATAAGAATTCATAGTTTTTTAGTCATTTTAGGTGCTTTTAGTGCCATATGTAGTCAAAAAGACCAAATTGGACATTTTTATGCCCAAACCAAATGAACTTGACTAAACTTAGATCTTTTGGGCATGGCATATACTCGAACTCACTTTTGACACTCAATACTCATTATGGATAAGAGTTTTGAGCGTTGTGGTTATTTTTAGGTGTTTTTAACTCCTTGCAGCGTAAAAAAGACCCAATGAGACATGTTTAGGTCTAAATAAGATGAACATAGCTAAACATGGATAGTTTGGGCATGACATGTACTCGAACTATCTTTTGACACCCAATACACATTTTCTTTAAGAATTTTGAGTGTTGTGGTCATTTTAGGTGCTTCTAGTGCCATACCGAGTCAAAACGACCTAATGGGACTTGTTTATGCTCAAACTAGCCGAACTTGGCTAAACTTGTATCTTTTGGGCATGACATGTACTCGAACTGACTTTTGACACCTAATACACATTTGGGGATAGGATTTTGTAGTTTTGTGTTTTTTTAGGTGCTTATAGTGTCTTACGAAGTCAAAAGACCCCAATGGGATGTGTTTTGGCCCAAAGTAGATGAAATTGGCTAAACTTGGATCTTTTGGGTATGACATGTACGCGATAAGGCTTTTGACACCCAGTTCACATTTGGCATAAGAATTTGGAATATTGTGGTCATTTTAGGTGCTTCTAATTCCATATGGAATAAAAAAGATCCAATGAGACGTGTTTAGGCCCAAACTAGATTATCTTGGCTAAACTTGAATATTTTGGGCATGGCATGTACTCGAACTATTTTTTGACACCCAATACTCAATTGGTATAAGAATTTAGAGTGTTGTGGTCATTTTAGGTACTTTTATTTCCTTGTAGAGTCAAAAAGACCCTGTGGGACTTGTTTAGGCCTAACCTAGATGAACTTGGTTAAACTTGGATCTTTTGCGCATGACATGTACTCGAACTGACTTTTGATTGCTAATACACATTTGGGATAATAATTTGGAATGTTGTGTTCATTTTAGGTTCTTCTAATGCCTTACTGATTCAAAAATACCCAGTAGGATGTGTTTAGGCCCAAACTAGATGAACTTGGCTAAACATGGATCTTTCAGGCATGACATGTACTCGAATTGGCTTTTGACACCCAATACTCATTTGAAATAATAATTTGGAGTGTTGTGGTCATCTTAGGTACTTCTAGTTCCATTAGGAGTTAAAAAGACATATTGGGACGTGTTTAGGCCCAAACTCGATGAACTTGGCTAAACTTGGATCTTTTCGGCATGACATGTACTCGAACTGACTTTTGACACCCAATATACATTTAAGATAATAATTTGGAGTGTTTTAGTCATTTAGGTGCTTCTAGTGTCATACAGAGTCAAAAAGACGTACTTGAACTGACTTTTCACAGACAATACTCATTTGGGATAAGAATTTAGAATGCTGTGGTCATTTTTAGATTCTTTTATTGCCTTGCCAAACCAAAAAAACTTAATGGGACGTGTTTAGGCCCAAAATAAATGAACATGGCTAAACTTGGATCTTTTGGGCATGGCATGTACTTGAATTTTGAGTGTTCTAGTTGTTGTAGGTGCTTATAGTGACATTCAGAGTCAAAAAGACCCGATGGGACATGTTTAGGCATGTACCCGAACTAAATTTTGACACCCAATACACATTTGGGATAAGAATCCAAAGTGTTGTGATAATTTTAGGTTCTTCTAGTGCCATACGGAGTCAAAAAGACCTAATGGAACTTATTTAGGCCCAAACTAGATAAACTTGGCTAAACTTAGAATGTTTTGGCATGGCATGTACTAGAACTGACTTTTGACACCTAATACATGTTTAGGATAAGAATTTAGAGTGATTTGGTCTTTTTAGGGGCTTCTAGTGCCATTCATGGTTAAAAAGACACATTGGAACGTGTTTAGGCCCAAACTAGATGAACTTGGCTAAACTTGGATCTTGGGCATGACATGTACTCGATATATGTTTGGGATACTAGTTTAGAGTATTGTGGTCATTTTAGATGCTTCTAGTGCCATTTGGAGTAAAAAAGACCTCATGGGATGTGTTTTGGCCCAAACTATATGAACATGGCTAAGCTTGAATCTTTTGTTCATGGCATGTACTCGAAATCACTTTGCCACCTAATACACGTTTTGGATAAGAATTCAGATGTTGTGGTCATTTTAGGTGATTTTATTGCCATACAGAATAAAAAAGACCAATGAGACGTTTTTAGGCTCAAACTAGATGAACTTAGCTTAACTTGGATCTTTTGGGCATGACATGTACTCGAACTGAATTTTGACACCCAATATAGGTTTGTGAAAATAATTTGGTGTGTTGTGGTCTTTAGGTGCATCTAGTGCCATACAGAGTTAAAAGGACCCAATGGGGCGTGTTAATTCACAAACTAGATGAACTTGGCTAAACTTGGATCTTTTGATCATGAAATGTAGTCAAACTTACTTTTGATACCGAATACATATTTAGGATAGTAATTTACTTTTGACATGAAATACATGTTTGGGATAATAATTTGGAGTGTTGTGATCATTTTAGGTGCTTCTAGTGTTATACGGAGTCAAAAAACCCAATGGAACATGTTTAGGCCCAAATTAGATGAACTTTGCTAAACTTGGATCTTTTCGGCATGACATGTACTCGAACTGACTTTCGACACCCAATACAGGTCTGCGAGAAGTATTTGGAGTGTTGTGGTCTTTAGGTGCTTCTAGTGCCATATACAGTTAAAAAGACCCAATGGGGCGTGTTTAGTCCCAAACTAGATGAACTTGGATCTTTTGAGCATGAAATGCAGTCGAACTTCCTTTTAACACCTAATACATGTTTAGGATAAAAATTTGGAGCGTTGTGGTCATTTTAGGTGCCTCTAGTGCCATACAGAGTCAAAAAGTCCCAATTGGGTTGTTTTTAGGCCCAAATTAATTAAACTTGGCTAAACATGGATCTTTTGGGATGGCTTCTACTCGAACTGACTTTTGACACCTAATACATGTTTGTGATAATAATTTGGAGTGTTGTGGTCATTTTAAGTGCCTCTAGTGCCATATATAGTGAAGAAGGCCCAATGGGACATGTTTAGGCCCAAACTAGATGAACTTGGCTAAGCTTGAATCTTTTGGGCATGGCATGTACTCGAACTAACTTTTGACACCCAATACACATATGGGATATGAGTTTAGAGTGTCGTGGTCATTTTAGGTGTGTCTAGTGCCATACAGAGTTAAAAACAACCCCAATGGGATGTGTTTATGCCCAAACTAGATAAACATGGCTAAACCTGGATCTTTTGGGCATGACATGTATTTGAAATGACTTTTGACACCCAATACATGTTTGGGATAATAATCTGGAGTGTTGCGATCATTTTAGGTGCTTCTAATATCATACGGAGTCAGAAAGACCCAATGGAACATGTTTAGGCCCAAATTAGATGAACTTTGCTAAACTTGGAGCTTTTGCGCAAGGCATGTACCCGAACTAACTTTTGACACCCAATACACATTTGGGAAAATAATTTGGTGTGTTGTGGTGATTTTAGGTGTTTCTATGCCATATGGAGTCAAAAAGACCCAATGGGACTTATTTAGGTCCAAACTAGATGAACTTGGCTAAACTTGAAACTTTTTAGCATTGCATGTACTAGAACTGACTTTTGACACATAATACACATTTGAAATAAGAATTTAGAGTGATTTGGTTATTTTAGGGGCTTCTAGTGCTTTTTATGGTAAAAAAGACCCAATGGGACGTGTTTAGGCCAAACTAAATGAACTTGGCTAAACTTGGATCTTGGGCATGGCATGTAATCGAACTGACTTTTGATAAACGTTTGGGATAAGAATATAGAGTGTTGTGGTCATTTTGGGTCCTTCTAGTGCCATTTGAAGTAAAAAAGACCTCATGGGATGTGTTTAGGCCCAAACTAGATGAACATGGCTAAACTTGAATCTTTTGTTCATGTCATGTACTCGAAATCACATTGACACCTGATACACATTTTGGATAAGAATTTAGAGTGTTGTTTTCATTTTAGGTTATTCTATTGCCATACAGAGTCAATAAGACCAATGGGACATTTTTAGGCTCAAACTAGACGAACTTAGCTGAACATGGATCTTTTGGGCATGACATGTACTCAAACTGAATTTTGACACCCAATAAGGTTTACGAAATTATTTTGGAGTGTTGTGGTCTTTAGGTGCTTCTAGTTCCATACAGAGTTAAAGAGACCCAATGGGGTGTGTTTATTCACAAACTAGATGAACTTGGCTAAACTTGGATCTTCTGCGCATGAAATGTAGTCGAACTTACTTTTGATACCTAATACATGTTTAGGATATGATTTGGAGTGTTGTGCACTTTAGGTGCTTTTATTGCCTAATAGAGTAAAAAAGACACAATGGGACCTATTTAGGCCTAAACCAGACGAACATAGCTAAACTTGGATCTTTTGGGCATGTCATGTACTTAAATTGACTTTTGACACTCAATACGTTTGGGATATAAATTCAGAGTGTTGTGGTCATTTTAGGTGCTTCTAGCGCAATATAGAGTCAAAAGGACCCAATTAGACATTTTTAGGCCCAATCTAGATGAACTTGGCTAAATTTAGGTCTTTTGGGCATGGCATGTACTCGAACTGGCTTTTGACATCCAATACTCATTTAGGATAAGAATTTGGAGTGTTATGGTCATTTTATGTGTTTTTATTGCCTTGCAGTGTCGAAAAGTCCAATGGGATGTGTTTAGGCCCAAACTAGATGAATATGGCTAAACTTGGATCTTTTGGACATGGCTTGTACTCGAACTAACTTTTGACACCCAAGACCCAGTTGGACTTGTTTAGTCAAGTTCGTATTGTTTGGACCAATTATCACTAATTTAGTGTGAGAAGCTCTCCCCTCTCTCTAGAATTCTGGTTTTTAGTTTTTCCCTATCCCTACCTTAGGGGTGGCCACGATCCTTAACAATGGTAAGAAAGTTTGAGGTGGTGTTAAGAAAGATTCAGGTGGTGGTAAAGCTAAGATTGGAGTGTATGATACGAATCATGCTAAGAAATGACAAACCCGAGAACCAAGATCATTCTACTCAGATTTGAAATGGAATGTTGAGGATTCTACAATCCGAGATGGATAAACGGATTGATAAGTCGAGTTGAATGCCACAGATAAAAATTTGATTAGTTCGAACAGTTCTAAAAGAACCCAAGAGTCTCTCAAATATATTTTCCATAATCTACGTTTTACATTATATCAACCCTCTATATATAGAGGTGGTTCTAGAAAGAAACATTAAATGCAATTAAAGCCATTGGAAATAGGAAAGACCCTAAGAAACTTAAAACACACAAACAGAAAAGACAAACTGAAAGGACACCTAAAAAGAGTCAAATTCTCCCAATCAGATCAAAACAACCCAAGAGTCATTTAGATAGCATTTTCCACGCCATTTGTAGTCTTAACACTTAAATAAAAACATAAAATTGCTTTATTCTTCATTTGGACCCATTTGGACTCATTTTGATGCAATTGACTCAAAACAGCCCAATACTCCCAATTCAACTCATTCCTTCATTATGGGCTTTTACAAAGGCTAGGATTATTGAATACCATCCTTGTGAATCAAGTTAAACTCCTTCAAGGGACCTCCAAGTGTTATTGTGAATCCATATTGCTTGAATCAGCCCATTAAGTGCTTCCTTGAATTTCTTTGCACGGGATCTTGTAGTTGGACTAACGGGAACTTGAACGGGGTCTGAATATTCTTCAATCTGCGTGCTAGCCTTATCCTCATCATTCCCCTTCTCTTGAAAAGGATTTTTCCTTAAATGGTCACCTACATCAAAAGGATTTAAATCATTAACATTAGAAGAAGCACTTACTCCATACTTACCTGGCAAATCTAGTTTATAAGCATTGTCATTGATCCTTTCAAGAACTTGAAAAGGACCATCCCCTCTAGGTAGCAGCTTGGAACGCCTTTGCTCTTGAAATCATTCATTTCTCATGTGCACCCAAACCCAATCTCCAGGTTCAAAAACCAGCTTATGATGCCCTTTGTTGGCTTGTTTTGCATATTGATCCGTTCTCCTCTCAATATTGAGTTTTTATTTCTTATGTATCTACTTAACAAATTCAGTCGTCCTCTTTCTATCTAAGTTAACATACTCAGAAATAGGAAATGGAGATAAATCCAATGGAGTTAAAGGATTAAACCCATAAACAACTTCAAATGGTGATTGCTTAGTAGCAGAATGAATAAAACGTTTATATGCAAACTCAACATGTGATAAACAATCCTCCCTTATTTTAATGTTCTTTTTAATTATAGCTCTCAACAAAGTAGATAAAGTTCTATTCACAACCTCATTTTGACCATCAGTTTGTGGATGAAAAGTAGTAGATAATAATAATTTAGTTCCTAGCTTTCCCCATAACGTCTTCCAGAAATAACTCAAGAACTTAGCATCTCTATCAGAAAAAATTGTCCTAGTCATACCACGAAGCCTCACAATCTCTCTAAAGAACAAATCAACAATATTATAAGCATCATCAGTTTTATGACATGGAATAAAATGTTCCATTTTAGAAAACCTATCCATTACCACAAACGTCGAATCCTTTCCTCTCTTAGTCTAAGGTAAACCCAAAACAAAATCCATAGAAATATTAGTCCAAGGTTCTCTAGGTATTGGCAAAGGGGTGTACAAACCATGGGGTTTCAACTTAGACTTAGCTTGTTTACAAGTGATAGACTTCTCACATATTCTTCCCACACCACATTTCATATGAGGCCAAAAGAAGTGTTCAAGCAAAATTCCTAAAGTCTTAGCTACACAAAAATGACACCTATCAGACCTCCTCCATGAGCTTCTCTCACAAGCAATTCACACAAAGAACATATAGGCACACACATTTTATTTTTCTTAAATAGAAATCCATCATGCCTATAAAACTTATCGAATGCCATTTTCTCACATGCATTAAAGATATGACCAAAATCAAAATCTTGTGCATACAAATCTTTAATATATTGAAAACCAAGAAATTTAGCATCAAGAGTAGAGATAAGAATGTACCTACGAGAAAGTGTATATGCCACGACGTTCTCCTTACCTTACTTATACCAAATGACATATGGGAATGTCTCAATGAACTCCACCCACCGAGCATGCATTTTATTCAGCTTGTGTTGGCCCTTTAAGTGCTTTAAGGACACATGATCAGTGTGAATCACAAACTCCTTCATCCATAGGTAGTGCGGCCATGTCTCCATTGTTCGAACTAAAGCATACAACTCCTTCTCATAAGTCAGATAGTTTAAGGTTGCTCCGCTTAAAGACCCAATGAGACGTGTTTAGGCCAAAACATGAAAAATTTATGATATGAACCCATTAGCCGACCTGCCCTAGTAACCCGATAACATTGATAGTTCAAAAACCCAAGGATCATTTTCGAAGAAGAAGAAGAAACCCCAACCTATTTTCTATGAGGAAATTTGAACCTTAGGTATAAGACCTAAGACCCAAATGGATGCTTCGAAAATAACCAAATGTATGGTTTAGACGCCACACTCAATAACAAGAAGGAAAAGTAAGTGATAAGTTTAGGTTTTAGACGCCATAAGAATATTCGTGATAAGTCAGAAAAGTTCTAAGAAGAATCAAAGAGAAAACTCTCACAATGAAATTATATTGATCAAATTTTTTTCAAAACATTGCGAAACCATTCTTAAATAGATAACACTAGAAGATTAGAGTGTCCTAAAGTGTTTAGATAACCCAGACTATATTTAAAAGATAAAAAAATACTAATTGCGACAAATAAGAAACTTGAAATCTACCCAAAAGATTCCTATTGGCTGTCGACTTCTAGTTAGGATTGCCAAGGTGTCATGCTCTAATAGACTCCTATTTTCTGTCCACTTCTTGGTTAAGATTGCCAAGTTATCTTGCTTCCTTGTAAGAAGAATAAAAATTCTTACCCAACATTGTAAGGAACAAGCACCAATTGATCATGTAACGACTTCTCCAAAATGCCGCTTAAATAATGAGATCTATTATGCATTTTACCTCTTCTAAAAGAGATAGTTGATGGATCAGCAAATACAAACATATTTTGCATGTTTTCCTCTTTCATTTGCTAAAAAAGAACCCTACAAAAAACTAACATAAGTACACAAAAAACTGATAATTAATGAAAAATAATGTAAATAAGCACTTCTTACCCTATGTATATCATCATAATACACGTCATAGTGATTTCATGCATCTTAAGCAAAACATAAATATATCATCTTTATGGCAATAATTGGGCAGTTGAGTCAATAGCAATATCAATTGATACTCGCGCATTGTCTAGTCACAATGAGACATTATGCACCATAGGCTCAACCTCATCAGATTCAAATCGTGTATCATATTCAACAAAATCACTACGAGACTCTATGAACAACATTACGTTATGAAGAGAAAAAGTTACTTAGAAACATTATACAAAAGTATCTCCTATATTTAGAAAACAAGTTACTTATGAATTGTCCTAACTAGTTTGTATGAAAAAATATGTCAACATAAAGATGATTGATTATCTTCTTTACGGGCTCGTTGTTGAAATCAAGTTGGACTACTCCAATTAGAACCCTCTCATCTTCTTTAATGTTGGAGCAACTTCCCTTATAGATACTGTCACTGCATTATTCATGCGAGCAATCTCAGCTTCCAATTTAGCAATCTTCTCATCCTTCCCTTTTAGGTCAATGGCCACCGATTGCGAGTAGATCTCCATTTGTCTCTCTTGTCTCTCTACAACTTCCTCTAAGTCAATTCTTGCATTTTTCTGAGCGATGTCGAATAATATTGAAGGAGTGACATAACCTCTGATGCCTCTTACTCGCCCGCTATGTTCTAGTGTTCCCAACGTCATTGTTAATGCATCATTGGTGCTTGAAGTAACTACTCCTGAATTTTCAAACTCAATCTAGAAAAAAAGAAAAAAATCAATGTGTTTCAGTTAATTAAAACTGCAAATATATTAACTTTAACAAGAATATAGTACTTACAATCCTCTTAACACATGCCTCCATAACCACATCCTCAATTTTTCCCTTTTTATTAGCGCGAGTCGCCTTCCATAATGTGGAACGGCTAATGTCACTTGTGGTACCTAACGTCTTTTTCTATTGGCATGAATAACATATTCAGAATAATAACAACATAAATAAAAATGAGTATTAAACTAATAAAAGATATATACCATTTCTTCTTCCAAGCGTGCATACCCATTTCTTAACACTCGATGGTTGTAAATATTTTTTTATCTTTTATCTTTTTGTTGTTGACTAACCATCCACAATGGATAAATAAATGTAAGTAAAAATTGAGGTGAACATTAACAGTTAAGTATTACCTGAAAGTCATCGCGAAGTCGGGCACAAACAAATTGATCTCAATGCCTCTTTTCAATATAGTGAAATTCTTTTGATGGATTCTTCAAGGCATCAATGTCACGTATAAACGGGATTATAAATTTATTTGTCAATTTGTACTTCATATTACACCATTTAATACCCGCTGATGAAATAAGCTTCTTTTTTAATGTCGGGTTGACAACAAATGACATCTACATAAATAGCAAAAACATAATATGGTAGGCTTAGTATATAATGCTATTAAAAGTATCTAAGAATTACAAATAATGGTCACACTTATGCAAACATACCTCAGTACAACTGTAAATCTTCTCTTTTATCTCATTCGCTACATCCGTCCATTGATTGTATGTGATGGGAGCCATTCGACGGGCCAAAACATCAACATAACTCTGAAGTTCAAAGCCTATAGGGCCTATTGGTGGATCTCTCTGATTATAAGGAACAACTTTTTTATCACCACCACTTCTACCAAGAGAAAGATGTGCCATAATGGTTGGCCCTCTACTTTTTTTTCCTACTTTTCCCTTTAACTTCATCATCCCCCTTAGAGCAAACCTTCTCGTTATCCATGAAGCACTAACTGCTAATACACATTTTTATTTGATAAGATGCTAAAGCATACTAACATGCATCAGATGTGGAAGTCTCTTAACTTTTAAAAGTGTTATAGTCTCTTAACTTTTTAAAACATGATTGATGGTCTAAATCTAGCTTCTACTTAAAGATGTGAAAGAGAGTAACCACATGCCACACGCATTCTCCCAACTAGAGCAAATTAAGACCTTATTAGAGATTCTTACTAAATTCCTAACTTTAAAGTTAATACTATATTCCCTAAACTTAGGCTAATGACAAGGTTTGCCTAATATCTATCAGATATGAGGAGATAAAGTAGCTAAAACTAACAGAGTCATATTAGGCTTATAATTTATAACTCACATACAACCAAACACTTACATGTCTTATCCTATCACGATATCATCCTTCTTCTAAGCATACAAAATATGGCATTCTTACAATAAGAAAAGAGATATAACACTAAGAGAGCTTTAAACATGAACTTGAAAGAATATCAGTTTCATTAGCTTTCTAAAACTGATATTCTTTTGTACTTCATAGAAGACTGTATTGGTCACATATTAAGATGCTATTGCACGATACAACAAGACTAAGAGAGAAAGTAAGTGAGCAGTTAATGTTTAACTACTTAAACTGATAACAGTTTATTAGTTGAAGTCAACTGATATTAGTTGACAGAACTGAAGCTCTCGAGGGACTAGATCAGTTGATATAACTAGAGGTATTTATAGTATAAATATGAATTAGAAACAATAGTGAGAGAGAATATTGAAGAGTCCAATTACATAAATAAATCTAGATCCATAGAAAATATAGAAAATCGGGATGAAATAGTGAGAGTGAAGAGTCACAATCTAGATCCAAAACAAAAATTACATATTTTACAGTGATAGAGAAAGAAAACCTTCACTGTCGAAGAAGAAATTACTGAAATGTAGGGAGAAGACGCGCAGAGGGAGAAAACCCTTTTCCAGTCGCTAGCTCAGAGTTCAAGACGAAAACCTTGCTCGACCTGCAGTGGAAGCTTGTCGTGGAAGACACCGTAAAACCTTACCGTCGAAACTTGCCGAGAAGCTCGCCTGGTAGCCGCCATGAAGCTCGGCTGGCGCGCGGTCGAGAAGAGGAAGAGTCGATCACCACTGCCATGTCCAAAGAAATATAAAACACAATAAAATTAAAATTAGGGTTAGATTGGTTATATAAGATAATATTTTTGTAAATAAAATGAACTTTGAGGTAATTACTAATTTTTTTTATACCATAAAATAATGACAAGTTGTTTTTCACTGTCATTATAAGAAGTTATAATGATAGCCCAAACATTAGCTATTAAAATAGATAACCATTGATGACATCTAATTTTTGAGCTGTCATTTTACCAAATTGCCCCATCATTCACCATTTTCCTTTGACAGATTTTAGAAGAATGTTATTATATCACAAATGTGGCTGTTATTAAAGCTCATACTTGTAGTAGTGAAAGCTTGAACACAATAGCCTTATAATATACATAAAATTATGGATATGTCATTTAGTTGATGAGCATAATTATCTGAAGTATGGCATGGAGGAATGAAGGCTTCTTTTTTCTTTTTATCAGTAGAAAAAAGTTAAGTCAAACCTCCAAGTAGTGCGAAAGAACAATCGGAATCTTGAGTTGCTCCTCCATTTGCTTGTTAGCAAATGAGAGTTTGGAAAAAAGAATTAGAACACGAGAATGATGAAGTTTATGGAAATTCAAATTCTTATCTAAACGGAAAATCCTCTATTTACTGGTTATCAAAAAACAGAGTCAATTAAACAAGTCTAAGACTCTCCATTATCTTGCATCAAAATAATGTGTTTTATGTTTTAACTTGAACGTTTACACAACCACATCTCAATCTCTATCTATGATTTATAAAAACATTAATAACAACCCAAAACAATCCAGATCACTAGAAAACATGTTTTCCAATGATTATTACATAATAGAACACAGTAAATTTATATCTTATCAAAAAGGAAAAAAATAGTAAATTTATCTGTTATCCTAATAGATATTAATTACTTTACCAGTTAGTTACAACTAGTGACAAACGTCAACATCGGTATAGTAGGAAACAATAAGCATGAGAATTGTGAAAAGCAATACAGATCCAGCAAACCGAAAATGGAAACGTCATTCTTTATAGGGTAAAATACAACATACCTATACTTTAACAATTATGCATATTATAACCTTATACTTCAGAAATGACCAATTTAATCCTTAAACTTCGATTAATTCTCCAAATAAATCCCTCTCTCACAGGTCTCGTTAAGTAGTTGATGGAATATTCATGTGCCCTCCCTGTGCTAGCTTCACACGTACAATACATTCGGACAACAACCATCACAATTTAGTTTCTCCCCGTTGCCGACTAAGACTTGAAAATGGGGGAAGGACTAATCGGAAGTTTCAAGAACTTGGCCGCACTCTCTTGAATGAAATTATTTGTGCTTCCACCATCAATGAAAGTTTGCACCGATATTCTTTTTATGGTCTCACGAACCTGCAGAGTTATAGGACACAATTGACCCGCCATAGTATGGAAACTAAGGCATCCCCATCTGGAAGAGCCCCCGGTGGAGTGATATTGTCCTCATCATCATCCATTATAAAGAAAAATAATTTGCCCTTGCATTTATGACCCGGTGTAAAATTTTCATCACAATCATAACACAATCATTTCTCCCTTCTAGCTAATATCTCTGAGGCAGTAACCTTTTTATAATTGGTGATGTTTCTTTGGGTGTGTGAGTCGTAATTGGAAGACATATACTAGAGGGAGTGGGCAAACTGGAAGAGGAAGTGGAAGGCTTACCCGGATAAGCATTCTTGGACTGCCAAGTCCTGTCTACCCATTACATTGTAGACGGTTTCAAGTCAGCCACCTTATCATCATAGAGACGAGCAAGACTCATTGTTTGTACAAGAGTCACTGGCTTGAATATTTGTACCTCCTTCCGCAATTCATTCTTTAAACCGGAAATAAAGCAACTCACAAACACATGCTCAGGGGCACCCGTGTTTTGTTAGATAACTGCTCAAATTGATGTTGGAATTCAGAAAGGGAACCAGATTGCAACAACTTGCTAAGAGTAGTCTTCATATTCCAATGGACCAAATCGTTGCTCAATAGCGTGGAGGAAGATTGGCCAATTTGTAATAACTCGGTTCTTGTTCATCCAATCATACCAATCTAACACATCACCATCCAAATGAAACGAAGCAATAGCCAATCGTTGAGGGTCTGGTATGTGGTAATAGTCGAAATATTGTTGTATCCAAGAAATTCAAGTCGAAGGATCATCAGCGGAGAATCAGGGAACATCGAGCTGCATAGTCTTCATTGTCGGTTACTAACCCACGTAGACTCTGGTTGTCCTTGTAGCGGCTGTTGAAACTGGTGTTGTGGGGGTGGATAAAAAAATAGTTTATGTAGAGGTGGTGGAAAACCAGGAGGAAATGGTTGCTGCATAGGAGGTGTATGTGTCGCGGGGGCCGGCAGAGGTGCCGGAGCTGGTGGCGGCGAAGGAGTGGCTCGACGAAGATGCTGTTTGACCTTTCTGTCCAAGGCTTGAAGACCGATTGTAAGCTACCTTATCGAAGACGTGAGGTTTTCAATCATTTCAGATTAGTGGGAGAAATTATTGTATTGTTTGTCATGGAGGTCGCGTATGTGAGAAATGGCTTCCTCTAATCAAGCTTGACGAGTACCTTCTGCCATGGATAGCTACAAAAATCAACAAGAGCACCAATGTTAGGGTTTTGGCCAATTTGAGCCCGCCGAGCTCCAAGAAGGGGAGAGAGAATTAGACAAAAGTAAAGAAGAGAGAAATTATTGTATTGCTTAAAAGATTTTTCTCTTACAAGCAAGGATATATACTTACCATAGCCATGGCGAACCACTTTCTCTCTCTACACGCACTACAATTTCTCTGAGTCAGTAAGCTGTTTTTATAATTGGTGATGTCTCATTTTGCCCACTCCCTCTAGTATAAGTCTAGCCATAGCTCCTCAGGTGATAGTTGAGCCTCGTTCGAGCTCAAGGGTGGTGATGGCTCCACCGAAACGGTCAAGTCATTAATGATTTTGGTGGCGAGCTAGGCCTCTGAGAGAGAGAGTTGAAAATGAGAAGCGAATGAAATTGAAGTATTAGGCTTAAAATCAGAAATATATAACTGGCATTTTTGCAAATAGAAGGAACTTTGAGTATAATAATTCAGCTTATAAAATATCTATCATTATCTTATATGAGTTTGATGACATATATATTTGTCAACTGTAATATTAACTAAAAGTAAACTTCTTTTATCACAGTTCAAAGAATAACAGGTAATACATTTATGGCAGTTTACTAAAACACTGTCATTTCATCTTAAAAATCTAAAATTCTCC
Source organism: Datisca glomerata (assembly GCA_003255025.1). NCBI lineage: Eukaryota > Viridiplantae > Streptophyta > Magnoliopsida > Cucurbitales > Datiscaceae > Datisca > Datisca glomerata. The sequence goes on from QANY01008011.1 coordinate 323,856, forward strand.
GACCAACACTTGTTTTATGTGATAGGTTTCACAAAACCTTATTAATATATATTGTGATCTGTCATTGTAAGTCAAAATTATAGCAGTAAATCTAACGATAAAGTGTAGTTCCGGCATGATACCATCCATGGTACCACAGACTTATTCATATGTACATACATACAACATCCATACATATAAAGTACAAATATTATGTTAAATAAGGAGAAAAAGAAATCAAAACTTTCTTCACCCTTAATTATCTAGTTTCATTGATATAGGCTGTAGAAAGTGCAAGAAATTTAAAAAATGAAAAGATATTCTAGTCTAAAGTTTTTCATACATGATGTAAGGATAAATGGGAAATTTAAAAGTCAAAATTTTTGAAAGATAGACACATATACATACATACTTTTTTATATATATATATATATATATTAGGTGAGGTGGCACGTACAAGGTATGTGTCGAGATTATAATAGCATTGTATTAAACAATTTAAAAGATTCAATACTAATATTAGAAATCGACAATGGCTGTATAAATCAATAAGGTACCAAAATAAAATTGGGCATTTAATTAAATGGGCATAGTGGATTTATCTGTAGAAAATTTTAAAAAAATTAAGAAACATTTTCACCTATAATATGATTTATCTGTACGAAACATTATGAGAATGACATCGAAAATAAATAGATTTATGAATAGAAAATAAAAAAAAATTGATAAAAATTTATTCTTATTTTTTTTACGGTACGAAACATTAACCTATAATTTGCATGATCGAAAAAGTGCACGTCCAGATATAAGCTTGACATTATATTGAGTTTGCATTTGTTTAGTAAAAATTTGCTCTTTCTTTTCCAAAGAAAATCATGTAGCTTTACATGTTCTCCAAATATTCCAACAAGCAAAATGTTCACTTCGAGAAAATATAGTGTTGCAATCAACTTCATTACAATTATAAATTCCTTTAGATGGATAACAATTATTGCTTCTTAGTAAACAAATATAAGAAAATTATCAATTGGATCTATTATTCATATTACCATGATTCCACCATCAATCGAGCAATGCGTGCCAAAAGGAAAACTACTTCATGTCCAAAGTCAAATAAATTAGATGTAATCAACCAAGAACTTTTAAATCACAGAGAAGATTGTGTTTAAGGTGAAAACACACAGAAAAAACATTAAAATGTTAAATAACATTTATTACCCTAACACCAAAGTTGATCATTGAGACTAAAACTAATAAAATAAAAGTAGTTTGATCGAAAAAATTATTACCTCATAACCTATTTAATCTTTAAGTTAGAAAAGCCAAAGCATTTATTAGTTACCTTGCAGTTCATGCAGAGCAAACCCTCAAAGTTAGAAAACAGTATAGTTGATTGATCCGATATATCATTTCTTAGACCCAAGTATTCATTATCAATTAACGTGCATGAGCTGACAACAATGATAAAATGACGACATGATCTTTGTTTTGCATATCATTTAATGTGAAATTGGTTTCACATTACCTTTCAATTGTCAAAGCAAAATAAAGAAACAAAAACATCTATAATCAACATTTTCTTAGAAATATTGTAGAAAAACATCTAAGAAGTATACTAATCATAATCAATATTTTGTACGAGAGATATTGTTAAGTTGTTTGTATTTTCCAAAATCAGCAAATAAGCTATTCCAATCTGTCACACATGAGACGTAATATCCTTAACTTTTTTTTTTTGGAAATCCTTGTATACTTATAAATTCAGCACGTTGCAATTGCTTGTCTTATCTAAAATGTGTAATTTATACTTTTCTTATGTTAGATCCAAAACTTTTATTTTATCATTTCTTATGTTAGAAAATATGGGAATTCATTACATACAACATTCCTAAAACATATGAAAGCATATTGATGACTCTATAATTAAAGATGAACACAACTTGATTGGATCGAGAACACAAATTCATGTAAATAAGAATTCACATCAACCTTATAAGCAATGTTCATCCTGATCAAATGGGAACCCAATCCAAGTTGAATGAGAATTCACATCAACCTTATAAGCAATGTTCATCCTGATAGAAGAAACTTCAATGCTATGGCTTAGCAAAGATATAAGAAATCTGTAAAACAACTGACATTACCAATTAAAAATAATAAGAGAGCTGACATTATAAGCTCATAAATTAAAAATTACCATTCAAAGACATACTCTTTTCCTTCTAACAAGCAAGCAGAACAAATTATGAAGCATCTTATAATTAGGGGTGTAAGTTAAACAAAAAAACCGACCAAATCAACCGAACCGGCCCGGTTCGACGGCTAATGTAAGTGCTTTACTTCTCATCGGTTTGAAGGAGGAAAGCCTGCAGAAAATCGGTTCGGTTGCGATCTTTAACGCTGAAAACCGCTTAAAACCGAATTGCATCAAGTCTGAATAAATTTGTAACGTAGGAAGATGGAGCATCTGGGTAGCAGCGCTCGTGGTTTAGATATGTCCTTGAAAGCCTCAAGGTCCGAGTTCGATTTTTTTTTCCTCAAACTTTTTTAATTTTTTTTTCGAGGATTTGTTATCTTGGAAGGAAAACTCACCCCAAACCCTAAATCCATTAAAAACCTCTTTTAATTTCTAGCGCCTCTCTCTCTCCTCTTTCTTTCTCCCTCCCTCTTTTGTACGCCTTTGTCCCTCCATCTCTCTCTTCCTCCATCTTTCCACCACAATCTCCTCCTTCTCAACTTCATTCATCTTTTCAATCTTGCCTGAGATCGATTCCAGCCCTAGCTTTTGGCTCCGCCTTCGCTCTCTCCAACTCGACCTCTCGCAATAAATTATCTGATTCTATCGTAGGAAGAGATACTTTATCTTATTCGAAAATATTATCTCAATTCATTTCTATAAATTTTCATGTTTCAATAATATAAATATTACATAGTAATTAATTTTTTAATTTCTAAGGAATAAATTACTGTCGATATGAAAATAATTTAAAAAATGCATCAAAGTTTATCTTTATGGCTATTTGAGTTTCCAATTATATAATATTATAAAAATATTTAATTTCAAGAACTATTTAAAAAATAAATTGTTGTTAAATAGAAAATAATATTTTATTATATGTATAAAGTTAAATGTGAAAATATGTGAAAATTCTAATTTGTACTATTTCTAAAGAGGTTTAAAATGGTAAATATGAGAATCAAAAGTTTCTCTCCTTTAAGCCTCTTTTAGTATAGTATTAGTTAACTTTCACTTGCGTTGCACCTAAGTAAAATCATCATAATATTTTGGATATGATGTGAAATCTAGTTACCAAAACATAATTTAATGACAAAACACCTTCATATATTGAATCAAAACTAATGAGAAAACAAGTTCATAATTGATTCAAACTATGTTCCATCTTTTTTAAAATTCAAAGAAAAAAATAATTGTACTTCCAAAATAACCCTTATTTAAACCGATACATACAATCCCAAATTCTTGCAAAAGAAACATATGAATAGATGATAATCATAGTTCAAAAGAAAGAAAATGAATCATTCATAATATTAAAATTCAATAGAAAGAAAACGCAAAATTGTCTTGAGAGACTGCTGCCCTATGTAAATATTTCATGTTCAAGTTTTTGTGCAGTTAGTTCAACTCTTTTCTTACCGGCATATCAATTTAAAAATCTGGGAGTCTCATGCACTGACTGAAAATTCTACACAGCTTCGTTAAATTTAATACAACCTCGAACACAATTCTTATTTAGCCTAAACGGCCCAAGATGACCATAGAACTAAAGCAAGTTTGCAAGAAATGACATGCACACTACTCCTTTCTCTATTTACATACCCTTCTGCATGGCTCAGATTCTTTTGTATTGCTTCGATTTCTATTTTTTCTTGTTTGAAGCATATTACAAACATTATGGAGAGCCTCATGTTGTGTGATGCCATTGAGTTTTACAATTTGTGAATTCCAAAAGATGTATTTATATAATATGATTATTTCAATTTATCTAGTATAATATCCTAAATTCTATATTACATTAAATCATGTTGAGTTAAGATTCGTTGATTTAAGCTTATACCATGAATCTATCCGTATAAGGTGAACTTGAAGACATGATGTTAAGATGCACTGCACATAACTGTTATACTATTTTTTTTATAAAATCTATTATTATTTATGTTTTCATTATAATGATGCGCACTTCAATGTAATAAACTGTAACAACGTTTCAAGTGTTATGATATTGGATTGCATGGAATATGACAACGAAATATAATATATCAATTAAAGTTAAATACAAAGAATAACAACCACACTAATTATAAATAATAAATGAAATTCATAGAAACAAAATAAAATAAAATTGGGTGGATAACATTTCAATGTTAGTTAAATTTAAAACTAGAATACAAAAATATATTGTAAGGGGCAAAAGAGGAATTCCAAAGTTTCTCCTTTTAGGACTTTTTTTATAGATATTATAGATTATAGATATATAAGATATATTAAATTGATCCAAGTGTGCATTAAGTTTATAAATTCATTTACCTATTCAATGATTTAAAAAAACAAATAATTAATAATAAAATTTATGTTAATTTAAATTTGAAATTTTGAAATATTTGTTGCAATTTTGAAATAATTTTGAAAGTTTGACATTTTTGTACTAACTTGTCTTAATATAAAGGAAGAGTCAATTATCTCTATCAATTTTATATAAAATAATTATTCAAAAATATTACACTTTTAGAAAAACTTTAATACTTTATATTTTATAGGTGACTAATTAGTATGTTACACATACATACACACAAAAAAATTTAGAAAGTAAAAAATTAAAGTTGCAATACAAATGAGAAAAATGAAGTTCAAGTTTAAAATAAAACATGAAATAGGTATTTCAATTCTAATGGTGTCACTTTTTTAACTATTAAGACTATATTTTTACTACATACTCTTAATGCTTTTTTTTATCAAGACATGCATGATGTTCTACAACTTGGTTGAATAACTTAGTATCAGCAAACAAACATAATAACAATATAATATTCTCTTAATTCTACTCACAATAGAAAATATATAATATTTATGGTGTTAAATACATTTTATATTTGTTCATATAAACATAACATGGGTATAAATCATAATCATTATTAAAAATATAATATATTCAATGACACATGCATCACACGTATGTATTTATAAGTTTCAGTAAATTATGAGTTTTTAATAAATTTAATTAATTATAATAGGAGAAAATTATTGATTCAATTTTCACACAATAATTCAAAGTATAAAAACCATTAATTAATTTATTTAAATTTTTCCAAACATATAATTAATTCTTTAACTATCAAAATTATATAGTTATTAGATAGAAAATTGTAGTAATTGCACAATTTGTAAAACTAATTAATGATAAACATGGTGAATTTCAAAAGTCATGTTTGTTTTACAAAAATTTCAAAACTCTTCTTTCGAAAACGTTTTACCAAGCCTAAAGAACTTGCGACCCTCATAAAACATAAATTATTGATTAAGAATTTAATTACAATTAATAATTGATTACCTTAACACATGGCATACTCAACCCTATTTCATTTACTTATTTATTACAGATTATTAATGGTTAAGAATTTAAAATACACATAACAATATATTGGGTATGAACACTGGGCATTATGGAAGGTGTCCATACCCAACTGTATATAAGCTATATAAGATTCATGGGGGATTTACTATTTATTATACACCATACAATGTTAATGTAAAATTTAATTGAAAATATGTGCATTACTACAATCAAATTTGTTTAAAAATTATGTTACTTTAATAAATTAGTGCTATGTAGCTTTTATTCGTCTTTATATTCTATACTATGAGTTTTTTATTTTATGCCTTTTATGGTCAGTTAATTAAGTTGTGGTTTTTTATTTCTTTTTTTTTAATTCTTTTTTAAGGTATATGGCTATTCATTTCCTTCATTTTAATTTTAGCTCCTATTAAATATATTACGACGATAGTTGTAATATATAAAACAATAAATTTATTTAATTAAATTAATAAGTTAATCTACAATAAATATATTTAATGAATTTACATTAAATAAGTTATAGGGTGTTTTTAGAATTTAATTAATTTAGTTGGATAAATGTGTCCAAAAACATTTCTCCCCCGTAAGCCGCATTTAGAAGTAGTAGTAGTAGTAGTAGAAACGAATGTACGTTGCATGTGATAAGTCTAGTTTTCTTGTCAATTTACCAACTACATGAAAAAACTTACACATATTCATTTTTTCTATACTACAAATTCAAAGAAAATGTACTAAATTTTAATATTTACAAACTTAAATTTATATTGGACCTTGAATCAATTGAGATGAGAAAATCAAATATAACAAACTATTTTACTACGGATATTACATTTATTATAAAACCAAAAAACTTAAACAACAAAAAAAATCTTGAAAATAACTCATTGTCATTGGTTGAAATAATATTTATGATAAAAAGCTCTCCAAAATCATAAACATGTTCCTTCACACTCCTCATAACATAATAATATAAAATAGTAATTTTATAAAGTATTAGAAAAAGAATAATTAGTTAATAGAATTTTAAATGAATTAAATACAAAAAAAAACTTAATCATATCTATATGTAGTGGGGCATAAGGGTAAAAAAAGAAATCAAAAGTTTATCCCTTTAAACTCTTTTTAATATAGTAGAGATAGATATAGATAGTAGTGATTATCAGATTTTTATATTATTAATTAGGTTTTTTAGATTTTTTTATATTACCAATTAGATTTTTTATATTATCATTCCAAGTTTTTTTTAATAGATTTTACAACTTTTTTAGATTAAAAACGTTGGAATGCTAACTCATGGATATATCTGTCAAAACCTTAATCTTAAAACTTTAATAATCACATTTGATTAGTGAAACTGCACAAATAGAAATCCATAGAAAAAAAGCATCCTCCCCGGCTGTCCCACTCCCGAATCATAAACCAACATATCTTTTCTCCTCAAAGATGTCGAAAAATAATTAAAAATATAATAAATCATGGATTAGCAGGCCGAAGAGTAAGATGCAAATCCAATCCCAAACCCTCATCAAGGCTAAGCTCACTAGCACCATCACCGCCAGCACCACCAATCTCTGCGGGCAAAAAACCCATCTGCTGACCTGCCGCTTGTGACGAAGCCCTAGACATGGACTCCACTCCGCGGCCTGCAGCGTACACCCTCCTTCCCGGCACTGATGAGGTGCCCCCTGGAATGTACATTCTCCTGTGCGATGCATGCAATGGTGAATGAGACATGTAAACCCATGACGGTGACGGTGACTGGGATGGCGATACCGGACCAAGGAGGTGCCACGGCGGTTGGAATGCTGCGATGAATGGGTTATGAAGCTGTGAATGTGCGAAAGAAAATCCTCGGCCGGCTTGAAGCTGGGCGCGCTTTAGGATCTGCCGTTCTTTCTTGTGGGCATTTTGGTGCCCACCAAGGGCTTGTGAATTTGCGAATTCACGGCAGCAGTATTGGCACTCGTATTTACGGCCATCGTTCTGTTGTGAATGTGTCTTTGTTTCATGTGAGCCTGATGAAGATTTGCTTGCCTCAGTGTCGTTGTCTTCTGAGATGTTGAAGCCAAAGAGCTTAAGGGGAGTGCTTGTGTTGGGAATGGTTCTTGCCATGAGGAACAAGACTGTAAGAACTATCACAAACCTTTATCTATAAGTATTTATCGATTCTCAAGAAAATATGTTGGTCTGGGGGAAACAACTAGAAGCTGAACTAGTAGTAAATCAAGGAAAGACCTTAAATCCTTACAGAGAAGTAGTAGTGGCCAATAAATGCAAGTTATGACTATTTATATAGGATGAATAGTAAAAGTACATAGCATAGAGTTTCTGAAGAATGTGGAGGAGTGAGAAAAAAGAGAGAAATAGAGAGGGACTGGTTAATTAGTTGTGAAAATCCTAGAGAGGAGAAAGCATGCTTATGAAGGAAAACCCAGAAGAAGAAAGCTAGTGGGGGGTTAAGAATATTGTGTACATTGTCATAATCTTTAGATTACTCTAGTTGTTGTGATAGATCCCGAGTGTGTATATAATCTGACACGTTATTGCATATTTTAATATTTTCCTCTTGGGAAAATGTACTCTGTCTCCTGTGCTCTAATGGGTATTTAACTTAGTCAAAAGACAAAAGATTACGATGTCAACATATATACAATCATTTCTCCTCTGATTATACCCCTTTATTTGAGTACTTGTATCCAATACAACTATAAATTATACATGCTCCATAGCTCACAGCTGACACACTTCTTATGAACCTTGAATCTTTTTTAATTAAAAGCATTTTTTTTTACATTTTGTAATACTATTTCAATTGACATTTATATCATACGTATTTACTTCGAACAATTTTTTTATACTTTCAAACACTTCTCATTATAATTCGAAGCAATTGGAAACATGTTGTAACAAACATTTATTTTGTAATTGTACTTTAAAGCGTAGGAAAATGTTATTACAAAAGCTCTTATAAACTGCGAGTTAAATATGTTTAAATGAATAAAACCAATTTTAAAGGAAAACACTCTGAAACTAGCTAATGTCATTCTCTTTAATTACTTTTCATATCCCACTAGTAATTATAATAATGTATGTTTTCTTTAGTAATTATAAGCATATTACAAGCAAAGTGTGGTTCAGAAAACCTCAACCCACATAGTTGTGCATGTTGGATTGTCAAACACGAGTAATAGAAAAAGGGTGTTTTGTGTGTTTGAATTAATCAGTGGTTGTATGGGTCCTGGATGACATAAGAGAGTTTAGATTATCTTAAGCATCAGTAATTGCGTGATTGATGTTAAAATCAGCTTGTTTGTTTATTGGAGAAAATCTACAAGAATCTTACCAACTCCATTATTTGGGTTTTAAGTCTTTCAAAAATCAATCCACTACAGTTGCTTAATGTGAAAGATAGATTGAAGGTGCAGTAATTTAATTTTCTATACGAAATCAATGTTCAAGGAATAATTTAAATATTGTGCGTATATACTTCTCTACTATTGATGATTTTATCTCTACCTAGTTAAATATACTAACATACATTACATGGTCATATATTATTATTGTCCTTTGTTGAGGGTTGGGGTCCCAGGAGCCTTACTGTTGTTATCACCGCCTAACTTCAACATTTTGGTCTCATCTTGTCTATTGGACTGTTCAATAATTGTGTCTTTATCTTAAAAAAGATCTTTGAATTTGTTTTTGTCTATAGATAATAGCAAAAAATGAAATACGGTGACCTATTGCTAATAAAGGTTTAGATTAACAAAATGATATGATGCTAGTCCATCTATGCATGAAAACAAAACATGTGAATCATTAAGACCAACACTCTCTCTCTCTCTCTCTCTCTCTCTCTCTCTCTCTCTCTCTCTCTCTCTCGTTTTCTAATAATCATTGACATGTAAATCTAAATTTCAGCATCAGTAGTTTATGATCACTAGCTATCTGTTTCTTTGACATCAAGCTCTTTCTTGTAATTATGTTTCCCACCAAATAATACAGTAAGCCTCGCCTTTAAGAACTGCATTATTATTTCGTAGTTTTTGGTTTGCAATTTAACCAATTATTAACCGTAAAAGATTCTCCACATCAATGAGATTGGCCACTTTATTCTGAAAGAAAAATAACGCATGAAATTAATTTAACGTGGAACGCATGTTTTCCATGTGGGATATAAGTGGCTTTCTAGTTGCTAGTTGTCTATAGTGCATAGTTTGGCTTGTTATGTGTTTAAATTGTTTTAAGAGAAATTACACTTTTCACCATTTTTTTAGTGTCATTCTACATAAGGTCCCTTTTTCTTAAATTGTATGTATGGCCATTTTTTAATAGGGGAGTTTCCTTTGACAACTTTTTTCCTTTCTACCCCTATCTTCCCCGAAATGAGTTTTGGTGTCTAGGGTTTAGATCAGCGTACCTCGCCGCTCATCGACGGCCTTCATTCATCGCCGTTCGTGGTTCGTGATTCTGGGAAGATAGGGTTAGTTGAGGGTCGCTCGTCGTTCTTCGGCACTCTACTGTTCATCGCCGTTCATCGGGTGGTCGCCCTGTTCTTCTTTTTCAGAGTGTTTTTCTTCGTAGCAACGTCGGAGATGGCATTGTTAGGGTTTAAATTGGTTATTTGTGCATGATGCCATGCGTTGTTAGGGTTTTGTTCTTGGACCTGAGGGTTTTTTGGATTACTGATTGGATATAAGGTTTTGCTTGTTTATTCACGATGCTCTTTCTATTTTTTTTTGCTTTTATCTGGATTGCTTTTTGCGCGACATCAATTTTATTTCAAATATTGTTCTACGCAATGGTATTTAAAGATACTATACGTATCTAATTTCTATACATTACACATAGCCAAAACAAAAACAAATAAATGAACAAAAATAAGCCAATATTTAAATTAGATACCTTACGTATCTAATTTATATATATTACGCAAAGTCAGTGTAAGGGTGTTTAATATTTTATATAACTCTGGTGTTCATAGAAACATACCAGTATTTAAATTAGATACCATAATTTATGTATATTACGCATAACGAGTTTAAAAGATGTTCAATGTATCAGATTATTATGGTGTTCATAGACAAAAAAATAAACCAGTATTTTAAATTAGATGTTAGGAAATCATTAAAACCAAAATCTAGAGAAAACCTAATTCAACCAAGATCCTCCATGTCAAATCATTGAGATAATAAAAATGCAAGCGTACCTTGATCCATAGAAATAGATGATTTTTGGTTATCGATTTTCTAATCCAATTAAACAATCCGTCTTAATTTTGGGAGTGGTCCGCTCGTGTCAGTAAAAGTATTGGGAATAGTCCGTCTTAATTTTAGAAATAATTATTTAATTTTGAATGATATTTATTATATTCCTCGATTTTTGAGAAATTTGACTTCTCTTTCTCTTTCACATGAACAATTATTTGCAGTTTCTTTAAGTAATAATGAGTTTATTATTTCTAAGAATGGATTTAATATTTGTCATGCAAAAGTATCGAATGGACTGTATATGCTTAAACTAACTGAACGCGCGTTAAATAATTCTGATTTTTTTAAAGTAGCAAAACCTAAAAGTAAAAAATGACAAAAATTTTATCATGATAATGATAACACATATCTTTGGCATCTTAGGTTGAGACATATTAATCTAGATAGGTTAAATAGGTTAACAAAGAATGGCGCATTGAGAGAACCAAAAGTTGAAACTCTTTATGTCTAGAGGGTAATATTATCAAGAGAATTTTCACAAGAAAGGGCCAAAGAGCCAATAAACCACTTGAGCTAGTGCATAGTGATGTATGTGGACCGATCAATGTACAAGCTAGAGGTGGGTATGAGATTTCATAATTTTTATTAGCGATTACTCAAGATATGGTTATACTTACCTAATATATAGAAAGTCTGAAACTTTTTAAGGATTTCAAAGTTGAAGCTGAAAAGTAATTAGGTAAATCATTAAAACACTTCAATTAGATCGAGGTAATGAATACGTGGATTTAGAATTCAAAGATTATTTGCTAGAGTATGGAATCCTATCCCAACTCACAGCACCTAGAACGCCACAAAAAATAGTGTTTCCGAAAGGAGAAACCAAACCTTGTTGGATATAATTAGGTCGATGTTAAGCTACTCATCACCACCACTTACATTTTGGGGATATGCATTACACACAGCAACATAGATTTTAAATGTAGTGCATTCTAAATCTGTGAGCAAGACACATTTAGAGTTATGGAATAGCTCCAAACCCAAATTGTGTTATCTCTGTATATGGGGGTGTCAAACTCACGTTCTTAGACCTACGACTAGAAAGTTAGACTCAAGGTCTGAAGTGTGTATATTTGTTGGCTATGCTCCAAAAACTAGAGGTGGGTACTTTATAGTCACAAGGATCAAAAAGTGTTTTTAAATATAAATTCATTATACTATCTTTGGTTCAAATCGAATTTCAAATGGATGAATTTCGAGGATATTTAGAAGTTGATAAATATAGGCAAGTACCGACTAATGCCACCTTCTTGAACACGATTATATAAAAAACTATAAGCCTTGAAGTAAAGTAGTTCTCGAAGAAATAGCGTTTGATGAGATCAGAACATGTTCATCATCAACAAATAAATGAAAAACCATTGTTTCTATACAGGAAACCCCGGGACAACATCGTAGTGGGAGGGTTGTAAGACAACCTATTCACTATGAACTAGAGGCACATGTCCTAGTAACTGACACTGATAAAGATGATCCATTAACCTTTAAAGAGGAGATGAATGATCCTGAAAAGGAGAAACGACAAGATGGCATGAACCAGGAAATGGAATCGATGTGTTCCAATTCCGTCTAGAAACTTGTAGATTCACCTGAAAATGCGAGACCTATTAGATGTAAATGGATTTTCAAGAAGAAAAAGGTGTAGATAGGAAAGTATAGACTTTGAAGACAAGGCCGGTGGCCAAGGGCTATATATAAAGGGAATGAGTTGATTATGAAGTGACATTCTCCCTTGTTGATTAAAATCCATTCACATCTTTTTGTTTATAGCCACTAGTTTAGGCTATGAAATATGACAAATGGACGTCAAGAAAACTTTTCTGAATGGCTCACTTGAAGAAAACATCTATATGATGCAACTAGAAGGGTTCGTGAAAAAGGGGCAAGATCAGAAAGTATGCAAGTTGCTTAAATCTATTTATGGATTAAAAAACATCTGGATCTAGGAATCTTACCTAGATTATTAAATCATTTGACTTCGAGAAAAATATTGACAAATCTTGTGTTTATAAATACATCAAAGACAATATAGTGGTTTTCTTAGTTCTTTATATTGACGGTATTCTACTAATTAGGAATGATATAGAAACTTGGTCAAAGGTAAAGAAGTGGTTAGCTGAGAAATTTCAAATGAAAAATTTGTGAGAGATGGGCTATATTCTAGGCATCCAAATCCTAAGGAATAGAAAGAACAAGCTCTTGGCACTTTCTCTGACATCTTATATTGATAAGGTGCTGGAGAGATTCTTTATAGAGAATTCCAAGAAAGGTCAACTATCGATCATATATGGAATTATTCTTTTCAAGGAGCAGTGTCCCAAGACACCTCAGGAGGAATATGATATAAGAAAGGTTCCTTATGCTTCCATTGTTGGTAGTCTCATGTATGCAATGTTGTGTAGGAAACCATACATCTATTATGCAGTAGAAATTGTCAATCGTTATCAATCAAATTCTAGTTTAGAACATTGGATTGTAGTAAAACGCATTCTTAAGTATCTTCAGAGAACAAGAAAGTATATGCTTTTTTATTCAAGTGGAGACCTGAATCTCAATGGATAATTGATTTTGAATCAGATAAGGATGATTAAAAGTCGACGTCTGGATCGTACACCAAGGTGATTTGACTGTTATGAAGATAATGTTGGATCAAAATCTGCATGACTCATTTACCAAGACACTTCCTACATACTCGTTTGAGGGTCATGTGCTAAATATGGAGTTGACAGAAATGACATATTTGCTTTAGGGCAAGTGAGAGATTGTTGGGCATAGTGCCCTCAAAGCATGTGTTTTGATATTTTAATATGAAATTTAATGGAGATACATTTATCTTATAACTGTTCTTTTAAATTATTGTTGAATAATTTATATAAAAATATGATTATTTCATATTCATTAATAAGACTATGATCTTGTATTAGTACGAGAGGATTAAGATGATAGATAATGAATAAAATTATCAGCAACATATTAAAGTATGAAATCTTTAATGAATGATTGCTAGTACGGTTCACTAAGCATTATGAGTGCATGCGATCTAGATCCGAATCATTGATGTGGATAGACATATTAGTGAAGGTACTCTAGATCTCATGTGTTGAGTACATCTAGAGATAGAAAAAATGTCTTTGAATTATTCTGCGTGCCCACACACGTCCTAATATGTTTGAGGATTAACTTGAAGGATCTTGGTTTAGATGAATGCATGTGATCTAGATCCAGATCATTGATGTGGATATAAATTTTAGTGAATGTACTTTATAATAAGATTATATCTGACATGACTAATGTGAATTAATATCATTATTAACTTAATGTTTATCTTAAAGATTTAATGCACATCAATTTGATGATCATATGTAGATTAATCTGAATTCTGAGTATTCATGAAGTCATATACATGTCTATTGGATCTTTTGATTCACTCGTTAATGTTTGTTTGTAAAATAGGCTAGTGACTTTTATTTTGGAGATTCAGTGATATAGATAGCTGGAAACATGAACTTACAAGATTTGAAATCCAAGCTTTTCCTAAGAGATTGTATATTGGTTTTCTTAAGTGTTGATTCTGGAACTGAATCGTTATTGAGCTTAAATATATAATAAGATTATATTAGCCACTCACTAGTGAATTAATGAAACTTAAGGATCAAGAGGTAATTAGAAGAGTAAAACAATAATTTTGATCGGCTCTAATTTACGAATCAATAATTGGAGGACATAACTATGTGAAATGATTATATCAATGGACTACATGAGAATACTTTATAAACACATTATATAATCTTTAAGAGTGTAATTCTATATTTATAGTGGAGTAATAATGAAATTAATAAATAAAATTATTTTATTAAATAGTTTAATTAATAGTCTAGTTTATTGGAGTTTAGGATTATATGTTTGTGGTCTCCAAGTTACCTTTGTACTACACGGTTTAAAGTATGAATATTTAAGGACTTGAGAAAAGGACCGACTTACAAAAAGGATGTTTATTCTGGGGGAAGTACATAGTTATGAGATAATTATATCAGATTAATTAATTAAATTAATTATTCCTAAAAATCTGATGAGCCTAGAAAATATATATAGATATTATTCTAATGGCCTTAGGTTGGTTGAGTGTTGAGAACACAGTTGCTATCAGGGTAAACTTTCTTTGTGATTAAAAGTTAATCAAAAAATCTAAAACAGTAATCATCATATTTTCTCAGAAGATTGTCTCATTGAATTAATCATTCTTAGTAAATCTCTAGATCTCACGCGGAGTAACTTTAGATGAAGGGGAATCCCCGTCATCTATTTGCTTTTCACGGTACCTAAGATGATGTAGATTCCACGTCATCTAAAGTCTACGTGGAGTAACTTTAGATGAAGAGATCTCTGTCATCTATCTACTTTTCGCGGTATTTACGATGACGAAGATTCCCCGTCATCTATATACTTTTAACGATACCCACGATGACGGGGATTCCCCGTCATTGTACACCATTATAATGACGGTTCTTTTTAAATGACTAAGGATGACAACTCGATAGATGACAGTCGGTCGATCAGCCGTCAATATAGGGTACAATGACAGATTTTACCCGTCATCTAACCCTGCTTTTGCAGTACCATTCCCATAGATGATGTATAGTGAGGGAATCTTATGCATTTCGTTAACTTCAAGGTCATTTTTTGGGTATTGATTGAAACTGAACTTATCACCTTTAGTAACATGGGTCATCTGGTTTACAGTCTTACATGTCAAATCTCTTAAGTACATTCTTGATATAGCTCTTTTGTGATAATCCAAGTATACCGCGAGAGTGATCTCGATGTATTTGTATGCCTAAAAGAAGCGTCACCAAGATCATTCATTTAAAAATTCTTTAATAGAAAAATCTCTCTTAGTCTCGTGCAATATGCCTATATCGTTACTAGCAAGCACTATGTCATCGACATATAGTACAAGGAATGCATATTTACTCCCACTAAACTTGTGGTACACACAATCGTCAATTGCAATCAACTCAAAACCAAACGAGACTATTATTACTTGATGAAATTTGAAACCATTGACAGGAAGCTTACTTGAGCCCATATATGGATTTTTTTAATTTGTAAATCATTGATGGGAAGCTTACTTTTTTGGGTCTCCTGATACAAAATTCTGATTGCACCATATAAATTATTTCATCAATGTCACCATTGAGAAACACTGTCTTTACATCTATATGATGAAGCTCAAGATTAAAATGTTCTACTAGTGTCATGATAGTCCTAAGAGAGTCTTTCATTGAGACTGGAGAGACAGTCTCTTTGAAATGAATACATTCCTTTTTAGTAAAGCCATTTGCAATAAGACGAGCCTTATATCTCTCCACATTACCCTTTGAATCCCTCTTGATTTTAAATATCCATTTGCAACTAAAGGGCTTCACACCTTTAGGCAATGGAATGAGATCTCAAACATCATTGACTCTCATGGACTTAAACTCTCCATTCAAGGCATTGATCTACAGGGGCCGTGGTTCCACCCCTGTCAAAAGTTATGCCCTACGGAAGTGGACACGCGCATGCTACGATCCGTCTATTACAGTAGTTCTAAAGCTGCATTGTCCGTGTTTTTTGGTCACAAAACTCAGCTCTGACGGGTAAACCCTGTCACACCTGTAGGTCTCTGAATAAGCTTCAATTTAATATCTTACTGGGCCCGTGGTTCCAAACGTGTCAAAAGTTATGTCCTACGGAAGTGGACACGCGCGTGCTACGATCTGTCTGTTACAGTAGTTCTAAAGTGCACTGTCTGTATTTTTTGGACACAAAACTCAGCTCTGACAGGTAAACCCTGTCACACTTGTAGTTCTCTGAATAAGCTTCAATTTGATATCTAAAAGGGCCCGTGGTTCCACCTGTGTCAAAAGTTATGTCCTATGGAAATGGACACGCGCGTGCTGTTTATAATTTAAAAAGAAGTAATGTCATTATGGTCAATCAAATTTGTCAGTTTTGAAAAATTGACATACTAAAATGTTGCAAAATTTGACATTTATTTAACTATACATATAGTATTTTCTGTCTATATGTGTAAATTT
>QANY01008030.1:0-35431 GCA_003255025.1 Datisca glomerata
TCATATAAACGAAGCAAGAACCAATACAAAAGGATAGCATAGGATGAAATTTTGGCTTGACTCTCTATTGATATAAAGATGCTTAGACCAACTGTTATTCCCCAGTGGAGTCGCCAACCTGTCGCAACGTGCGTGCGACGCGGAATGGCTATTAACAAAATTCATTTTTTTAAGGAAAAAGAAATTTGGAGTCGCCACCAACCATTTTAGGGTGTGATTGGTCACCCAATTTTAAGATGAAAATTTTTTTGGTCTACGAAAACTCAAAGTTGGTTCGGGAGTCGTTTGTGTGAGGGGAAGGTATTAGCACCCCACAACACCCATTGTAAAATGGTTACTAAATTTGATCAAATGTTATCCATTTTTTTATTTTAATGCAAAGGTTAAAGAGATTTATTTTTGAATGTCCCATTTGAGGAATTTTGTATCATAGAAATGAACAAAATAAGTTACTTTTAATGGGTGGCTTAAAGACCATTCAAAAAAAATTACTTTTTTTTCATATTCTCATATCCATTTTAAATCAAAGCATTATTAGAGCTATTCTCGGTATCCCAAGAATAGCTCCTCACCTCAGTAGTTCGAGAAGTTTGGTATCCCAAAAATCTCAAAGTCCATCGTCGGCCTCTTTTAGTGAAAATTAAATAATAGAAGTAACAAAATCTAAACCTAATTATTAAAATTATAATCCGCGCATACATGAACATTAATTATAATAATAAGGGAATAATGTAAGAATCGTATTATAAGTATGACGATGAAAAAATGCTAAATAAATAAACATGTAAAGAAAATTAATGTTAATAATTACAACAAAATGAAAGTAAAAGAATGGAGATAAGTCATAGGATGTCAAATTATAGAAAACATAAAATGTTGAGATTAAAAATGCAAGAATAAAGTAAAAAAAACTAAATTATGTAAAAAAAACAAAACAAAACAAAACAAAAAACCCAAAACATGGTACAACAAATGAACTTTCCTCTGTTGCAGCAAGAGCAATAAATAAATAAAATGATGAAAAATAAATAATATATTTCTTTAACATAAATATATCTCTTTTTTTGACTACTTAGTCCACTAATTGTCATTTTTCTTTCCTTCCCTCATTAGTCATTTCTAATCAAATAGCAAAGGGGATGATCATGGATGATTATTAGTTCAAACAAGTGTCATAAAATGATGAACATAATAAATAAAAAACTTTGTAGGAAAATTGAAAGTTTCACAACTTAAATATTTGTATAATCTTGTATAGAGGTTCTACTCTCTATTTTATGCATTGTTATGTGTGAGAAAATTATCCTAGGGGATCTTTGCATCAAATGTACACTTTCAACCCATTAAAATGGTTGATTCACATTTGATTAATTTTTCCACCCCTCAAAACTTTATCATCATCCTCATTAATTAAGTTGATAACAAAGACATCTCAATATCCAATTTGTAAAGAAATCATCAAAGCATAAAATTAAAATGTTAAGATTTAAATGAGGAGGAATGATAGGGAATGAACAATCCACTTATGTATATAAAAAAATATAAAAGATATCAACTACATTCATATGAAGAAGAGAGATGAACAAGATATATTATGAACAAATGTACCAAACAATTAAGCTACCTTGAGAAGAAGAAATGGAAGAAGATGAAGATAATAGAAGTATAGAACTTCTTCCTCTCTCTAAAATCACCTCTCTTTCCAACCCCTCTCTTTCTCACTCTAAAAAATGACTTCCCCCTTTTTTTTACTCCCCCAAAAGACCTCTCTTTAAGTGAAGATTTCATTCTTATTTATAGGCAAAATTAGGGTTTGCCTTTTTTTACTTTTAGTCTTTTTTTCAATCTTTATTTTTGTAGTCCTCTTTTTTCAATTTTTACTTTTTAGTCTTTGGACCACTTTTCTTATTTTAGTATTGGATTAGTTTTCAAATTATACATATAGTTTTGGATTATTAAAAGAGCCAAAATATAAAATATGTATATTTCATGTATTAGGCCGGATAAAATACGGTATCTACACTAATATATCAAAATTTTGTTGCTTAGCCAATAGAACATCATTTGAAAGCCTTTTTAATATTAGAATAGTTGTTTTATCAATTCAGTTTCATTGGAATGATTTTATAATAATTTAAAGAAATTTTTTTTCTTCTTATTTGATAATATTTACTACCAATCAGGAACTATTAATGTTATATTTTATATTATTATATTAAATTACTTTTGTAACTACATACCTTATGTTTAAATGTTCAAAATAAATGTAGTGTTAAGTTTAAATATTCACATCTAACATTATGTTAATACATCAATTAATTGCCTAAATTATGCTCAAGGGTGTTTAGGGAATACTATTAATATTTTTAAATAAAATAGTCCACATTTTTTTCAAGAATTCCGACTTTTATATGTAATATGATTTCTCTTCTGATCATGTGTTACTGCTATATGTTTGCGCATTCGATGAATTCAAAACGAAAAATCCATTTATAGAGTTAGCACAATCATGGCCACATAAAATCTATATAATTTAATTTCTATATGTAGATAATATCTTATTTTTAGGATAATGTATATCCACGATTACACGATCTAAATCTGTAATTATATAATGACCACAAAATTTCATTTGGGGTTTTTTTTTTAAATGAGCTTTTGAAAATGCATTTCGAAAAAAAGTCCAAGAACGTTTCGGAAAATAGGACATTAAGCTTATGAAAAGACTTTTTTACTTCATATAAAATAAGCCTCATCTCCTAAAAAATCTGGATTAATAAAAATGATTAAGGTAAAAATTAATTGTCCATGTACAGACAAATTCTACATGGCGCATGGTAAGATCTAGACTGAAGATTCCATCGAGAAGAAGATAGAGCGAGAATCGTAGGATCAACTAGGCGGTTATAAAAAATAGACCAATTAGAAAAACATACATGGATTGACGACGTGGCAATCCAAAGAAAAGCTAATCAAGATCATTGGATTGATCAGACAGTCAAAATTTACTAAGTTGTTAATAATGATAAGCTAGATCTCAGAGAATATTCTGTTGATCATATTTTCAGATTGAATTAGATAAGTTGTATCAGATTCTATGTAATCGATTGAAGCTCTATAAATAAAGACAAGAAGTAACTCCAACAGACAACACAACAACCCTCAACACCCATGAGAAATAAGCTGACTATGCAGCTTGCATTAGCCTTATAAACAATTTCTCCATAATGATATACTATCAAAATCTACTAGTGGTTTTTCTTCCCATTAAGGGTTTTCCACGTAAATCATGGTATTGTTATTCTCTCATTCTCTCTCTTAATTATTCTCTATATATTTCATATTATGATGTAGAGAATTCATGATCAATTCTCAAAGATCGTGAATTTTTTTCTTTACATTTGGTGTTTTCATTGAGAGATGAGAAAAAACTCAAGAAATCCCTCTCATAAATGCTCAAAATCAAATGAAACGCGCTTCCAACAACGAAAGCAGAAGAAGAAACGGATGCAAAAGCAGTAACAAAAATGACTACGAAATTGAAAACAGAGCGAAGAACGGTAAATTCACTCATCCGTATTCGATTTGATTTATCTATTTTATACAATTATTATTTAAAAAATTATTATTAACACAATTCGTGGAATTGAATTATGCAAATTCAAGAATCAGCACGAGGGGCAGATGAAACTCACGAACTTCCACTAGCGGACTACCAGACTATCGAAGCAAAAAAAAAAAAGAGGAAGGAGATCAGAAAAGAAATACATTCAAAGGAATTATGAGTTTAAAAAAATCAGAACGAATAAGAAAAGTTGAGCTTATAAAACTCAGACCATAAGAGCTCAGAAAGCTAAGATCAGAAAGCTCAGAATGCTCATATCAGAATAGCTCAAAAAATGCAGATCAAAAAACTCAGATTAGAATAGCTCATGAATCTCAAATCAGAAGAGCTCATATAACTTAGATCAGAAAAGCTTAGAGGAACTCAGATAGCTCACATCAGAGGAGCTCAGAAAATTCATATCAGAAAAGCTCAAAAAATGCATATCACAAAAGCTCATATCAAAAGAGCTCAAAAATCTCAGATCAAAAGAGCTCATAAAGTTTGGATCAGAAAAGGTCAAAGGAGCTCATAAAACTCGGATCAGAAAAGTTCAGAAAACTAATATCAAAATAGCTTAGAAAACTCAAACCAGAAGTGCTCAGAAGGATCATATCAGAAGAGCTCATAAAGCTCAGACCAGAAGACCTCATAAAGCTCAGACCAGAAGATCTCATAAAACTCAGATCAGACAAGCTCAAAGCTTAGAAAGCTCAGATCATAAAAGCTCATAAAGTTCATACCAGAAGAGCTCAGAAAGCTCAGAATGCGCATATCAGAGGAGCTCAGAAAGCTCAGATCATAAAAATTGAAGTCAGAGTTTTAGAACACAAAAGTTGAAGTCAGAGCTTCAGAACAGAAAAATTGAAGTCAATGTTTCAGAACAAAAAAATTGAAGTCAAAGCTTAAAAACAGAAAAGTTGAAGTCAAAACTTCATAACAGAAAAATTTAAATCAGGGCCTCAAAATAGAAAAGCTGAACTCAGAGCCTTAGAACAGAAAAGTTGAAGTCAAAATTTCAGAACAGAAAGTAGAAGTCAGAAATTCAAAACAGAGAAGTTTCAGCACTTCAGAATAGAAAGAGCTATAACTTTAAGAGTATCAGAATTTCAGAACAAAAATTTGAAAGAATTTCAGAATAGAAATTCATTAGAAAAGAAAAAATTGTTAAGGAAAGAATTCCAGAGCAGAAATTCTAGAGAAAAGAAGAGCAAAGAAGATCATGTTCACTTCAGTCAAGAAAACTGTCACTTCAGAACGGGATAAGCTGTCACTTCAGAATGAGAAAGTTTCTACTTCATTACAGAATGGGAAAGCCAAAAAGACAGCAATTTAAATTTTTAAAACAGAAGGCTACGAATTGATAGCCCTTCAAATGGACGTTATGAGGAAAATAAAAGATGTAAAAACAACGAGAATGGAAACGTCCTGACAACGGGAACGGCGTACGTAGACGCTCCCTAGGACTTAGGCTCCTTCAGTGGAACCATGGCCCCATTTGATTTCCTTATGATAGTAGGACTTATGAACTACCCTCCCAAGGACTTACGCCCTTAGTTCCTTCTGAGAGTAGGACTTATGAATCGCCCCTTCCGAAGACTTACACCCTTAGTTCCTTATAAGAGTAGGACTTATAAATTGCCCCTCCCAAAGACTCATGCCCTTAGTTCCTTCTTAGAGTAGGACTTATGAACTGCCCCTTCTAAAAACTTACGCCCTTAGTTCCTTTAGAGAACATGACGTATGAACTGTCTGCTCTCAACAGGAGCGAAAATAGAAACTAAAACAAAAAAATTTGTCAGAAAAATTACATGACGAGTCACATAATTATAAATATATGGGAGTCTGCTTCACGGAGAATTTTACGGAATTCAAGTTGAGCCACAAATCAAAAAGTATGATAGTATTCGTATAGGAAAGTAAACTTAATTACGTCTTTCAAATTTAATTTTTAAGCAGACTTACATAGCATATAATATATTATAAGAAATATGTAGATCTACTGTTTGAAGAATTTTGCAGAACTTGATTTAGAAGTCATGAGAAAAAGTTATGACGATTCTTATGGAGACTGCTTAGGGAAACAGATTATGCAGAACCTTAAATTCAGAAATTAAACTACATTTTTTTAGGCCAACTACATGGTGAATCTTATATAAAAAAAAAGATACGAAAATCAACCTTGTGAAGAATTTTACAAAAATCAATTTGAAGCTCTCGATCAAAAGTTATGGCAACTCTCGTTGGTGTTATTCAAGAAAGTAAAATATATGAATGCTTCTCAAATTTGATTTTTAAATTATATTAATTTTAATATTATACATAGCAAATAATATATGATTAGAAAACTATGGATATCTACTTCTTGAAGAATTTTGCAGAACTCGATTTGGAGCTCTCAAGCAAAAGTTATGATAATTTTTGTGAAGGTTATTCGAGAAAGCAAAATACGCAGAATGGTCAATTTCGAAAATTAAATTGTATTTGATGGAAGTCAACTATACGATGAATCTTGCATCATCTAAAGATACAAAAATCTACTTATTGAAGAATTTTAAAGAATTTAATTTGGAGATTTCGATCAAAATTCACAAAAAGCATATTATGCAGAATGCTCAAATTCATTAATTAAACTGTACCGACTGAGAGCCAATTACATGATGAATTATATATCATTAGAAGCATATGAAAATCAACATATTGAAGAATTTCATGGAATTCAATTCGGAACTTTCAATCAAAACTTATGGCTGATAATGTGCAAACTGCTTAGAACATCAACTTTCTCTCTTCTTCAACAACAATGGAAATTAGGGCGTGAGTTTTTGAGAGCAGGCAGTTCATACGTCATGTTCTCTAAAGGAACTAAGGGCGTAAGTCTTTAGAAGGGGCAGTTCATAAGTCCTACTCTAAGAAGGAACTAAGGGCATGAGTCTTTGGGAGGGGCAATTTATAAGTCCTACTCTTATAAGGAACTAAGGGTGTAAGTCTTCGGAAGGGGCGATTCATAAGTCCTACTCTCAGAAGGAACTAAGGGCGTAAGTCCTTGGGAGGGTAGTTCATAAGTCCTACTATCATAAGGAAATCAAATGGGGCCATGGTTCCACTGAAGGAGCCTAAGTCCTAGGGAGCGTCTACGTACGCCGTTCTCAGAGCTGGAAAACCTGAAAGAATGGAAAAAAAACATCCTCAGACTTCAAAATGGAAAAAGGAAATGTCTTCAGAACTGGAAAGTCTGAAAAATGAAAAAAGAAAAGTCTGAAGAACGGAAAAAAAAAATGTCTTCAGAACGGAAAATGAAATGTCTTTAGAACGGGAAAGTCTGAAGAATGGAAAAGGAAGTATCTTCAGAATGGGAAAGTTTGGAGAACAAAAAAAAAATGTCTTCATAACGGGAAAGTCATGGAACTAAAAAATGTCTCCAGAACGGAAAAGAAAATGTCTTCAAAACGGGAAAATCTGAAGAACGGAAAAGGAAATATCTTCAGAATGGGAAAGTCTGGATAACAGAAAAGGAAATGTCTTAAGAACGGGAAAATCTTCAGAATAGAAAAGAAGTTGAGGAAAGAACTTTAGAGTAGAAAAGAAAAGAAGTTGTGGAAAGAACTTCAGAAATAAAAAAAAAGTTGAGGAAAGAACTTCAAAAAAGAAAATAAGTTGAGAAAAGAACTTCAGAACAGAAAAGAAGTTGTGAAAAGAACTTCAGAACAGAAAAAAAGTTGAGGAAAGAACTTCATAACAGAAAATAAGTTGTGAAAAGAACTTCAGAATAGAAAAGAAAAAGAGTTGAGAAAAGAATTTCATAGCAGAAAAGAAAAGAAGTTGAGGAAAGAACTTCATAACAGAAAAAAAAAAGTTGAGGAAAGAACTTCAGAGCAGAAAAGAAAAGAAGTTTAGGAAAGAACTTCAGGTCTAAGTAAAGAAAAATGAAAAGAAAGGATGAGCTGAGTAAAGAAAGACTGAGTTGAGTAAAGAAAGACAGAAAATAAAAGCTCAAGAAAGAAAAACTGAGTGAAGGAAAGGCCAGTAGAGAACAGTCAAGTAAAGGAAGGTCGCGACTTCAACATTTTAGAATGAGAATGCCAGGAGTAAAGGAAAAAAAGTGAAAAAATGAAGGAAAACAGTTAAAGTAGAAAAAGAAAACCGAGAAGGAGAAATGGAGAAATACGAAATAAAAAAGAACAATGCAGAGGAAAGGAAAGAAAACATGAAAAACTCTATAGATGAACTGGTAGTAAATCAAAACGGGGAGATGGTTCCACAGAAGAAGCTTAAGTCCTTGGGAATGTCTACGGACGCCGTTCTCAGAAGGAAAAAAAATGAGGTCATGATTCTTTATTTGAACCTAAGTCCTCATCTCAAAATAAAATGACAGCTCGTAGTTCATTCTCTCAGAATGAAGACGGGGCCATGATTTTTTATTTGAACCTAAGTCCTTGAGGAAGCATGTATATCATATGGAAATTAAAATCTTATTCTCGGGAACAGATTTCACAAATGAACATAGTTATTCTTAAGAGAACTAGTGTTGCGATTTTTTTTATAGTGCAAGTGTACACTATCGTCGTCAAGTAATATTTTTTATAAAAATCGAGTCTCGTCCACAGGATTGATTGATATTAATAATTGAGATTAACTAAACCTTAATTCTACTTGAGAATGACGAAAAGTTTTAACCTAAAATTCTAATTAAACTAAAACGATAAATATTTGACAAAGATAAAATTTGAATAGTTAAAAGCTCTAGGGTTTTCAATTTCACCAAACCAAACATTCTCTAAATTCCATTTCAAAATCAATTAACGTTTATTCAGAATATTGATAGTGAATTTCTCTAATATAATTATCAATCTTTCTCAAGCATCGATAATAATGAATCATAATTATGTATCATACATCTCTGTCAAGATTCAATATTATGAAACTCATTGAGCACAAAAAAATATAGTTGTTACACTAGATTCATAATTATCTCTAACTTATGAAATTCCAATGGTGTTATAAACAAAGAGTAGATTCAATCATCACTTCTCAGTCTCAGAATTAAATCTAAAATCATGAAAATAGTTGACCAGACAATCACAAGCATTAAGAACGGATTATAACACTCAATAACACTGAATAAATATCGATTGAATTAAAAATCAAAATTTATAAACAATCATGGTTTCGATACGTCGTAGCCCTGGATAAGAAATTTAGAACATACTAGAATAAGAAGATATCCTAATAATATTCATGAACATAGAGGAAAAGAGAAGAAAAAACTAGATTTGAGGATGAATTGAAGTTGAGATCCGTCTCCCGGTTGGATTCATCTTCGTTTCCTCTCTAAAAAACTTTCTCCTATGCCTCTCACATCTAAGGAGCCCTTCAAGAATCTTAAAATATTATATTTATAACTAGGGTTCGTCAAAGATTATATTGGAGCAAAAAAACACAACAAATCTAAAATCGTGCTAGCGTCGTTATGGTGGGAGCTAGCGTCGCTATGGTGGGAGCCAGCATCGCGACTCTGGCCAATCTATCACGTGCCAGCGTCGCGACACTGGGAAGTTAGAGCTGCTACGCTGGCTTTCTGTACTGCCAGCGTTGCAACGCAGGGAAGCCAGCGTCGCAACGCTAGCCCTCTTGCCCAGTTCCGTTCTTTTTGTGATTTTTCCGAATTTTTTACTTTCAAAATTTCCAAATCAATTCAAATGCAATTGGATATCAAACCTACAAGATAGAAACAAAAAACAAATATAAATCAAACAATAAAACTCAAAGAACAATTAAAATAAAGTTAAGATTATCTAAAATATGAGTGTGAAACACACTCATCAAATACTCTCAAACTTAACTTTTTGCTAGTACTCGAGCAAAACAAAACAAAATAAAAAAATCAAACAAGAAAAATAATAAAAACTAATTTTGAAAAGCTAAAGAAAAAGTGACGTAGTGTTTTTGATTAATTAAATTTGTCTCAGAGATTCCAAAATAGTGATAACTCAAGAAAAACTTTTGAATTATGATCATGTAAAGCTTTAACACAATTATTAACTCACATTAGAACTTGAAAAGTTATGAGTGTGTGTGTGTCACCTTAAGTCGTCCAATCTCTTAAACCCATATGAGTTTATGCAATCAAGTCTTGTAAAAGCGGATCTAATAATCTATAAATAGATTAGAACTCCATAACCAATTTTTCATGCCACTCTCCACTAGTGTAGGCAAACCACATCACTTATGATCATTAGGACTTTCATAGGCTTGTAATGTATGGCTAGGGTTTAGAGTAGGATAAATGATATTATTTTGGCTCAATATTTACCCATGGTCACACATGTATTCTAGGAATCAACGAGCTTAACTCAACTTATCTTATAACACCCTCAAACTTGTCATTCCATCTCTTGAATAATCAATCATGCTCAACCATTCTTTTCTTTTCTTTTTAATTTGATTTCCTTAAGCATCTCTTTTCCTTAACGAGCTTTCAGCTAATAGCTCCCAAACCAGTTGGCCTTAGGGTATTAGGTTTTAAGAAACTTCTTCGAGCTTAGTCACTCAAGTCTAAGAGGCTACAAAATCAAATTTATTCACCATTTTTTTATATCGAAACTCCTCTCAGTCACCCAGATTGTCATATCTCCAAGTATTTTGTCTGAACATTCAAATGCTATGAGTAAAATGGGTACTAGGGAAAACATTTTATAAGATTGTGGTGATAAAAAAATTGCTATTTAGGCTCAACAGAGATGACTACGAAAACAATTATGCACAAGTTGGCTTAAAAAGCTCAAACGGTCCAAATATGGCCTAAATCATGTTCTAAGTGAAGTGTAACTTAGAATTTCACCTCGAACAACAATCAAATTGGTTCTAGAGTTCTTATGAGATCATAATGATTTCTTAAGTCACATAAATCTTCTCTAAGCAAAAAAGGATAATCAAACGCTCAAGGGTAGGTGCTCAATATGTCAGGATTCTCTATTGTAATGCAAATCAATACTTGGTTCAAATACACACCAATACACAAATTCAACATTTTTTTTCAAAGTTATCATTAATTCAAAACCAATCTCATCATAGGTGTTAGTGTTGTCAATAACAGAAAGTAAAAAAAAATGAAATTTTCATTCAAGCCACCACCCCCAACTAAAAACTTTCATTGTCCTCAATGAGAAGAAAATATGTAAAAGGAGTAAGTAGAGAAGACTTCCCTGAATAATGATGAGCTATCACCCTCGACAGTCTCTGCATTGTTCTTGTTGTCTCCAACTGAGAGGAAAGTGGTGCATGAGCCAAATTCGTCTATAATTTTTTTTATATAAAAACCTGAAGAAAAATAAAAATAAAATACGCTAAAGAAAATTTAAAAAAAATAACACAAATATAATCGAGTTGCCTCCCGGTAGCGCTTGCTTTAATATCTTCAGTCAGTCATAATGATCATACAGGCTTCACCCTCAGTAACTTGTCTTTTTGTTCACCATTTAACGAAACAGAGATAATGACATGCAAAGTAAATGCTTCTCCCATAAAGGCGTACCAAAAGTGGAGGTCTAACACTTACGGTTTTTCAATAAATGATAGGTGTCTAGGTTTACCTTCTCCAAATTCCGCATTATCCACCTGCAAACAACTATTCATATCATTTGGGTGTTTGATTGCTACGAAAACATTAAAAATTACCTAATCATCTTGCACTCTCAGAATAAGTTCCCCTTTATGCACATCAATCAGAGTTTTTCCCGTAACTAAAAATGGTCTACCAAGAATAATTAGGATTTCTTGATTTTCCTCCATGTCATGAACGATAAAATCTGTTGGGAAGATAAATTCATCCACCTTCACCAAATTGATACCAACCCCAAGAAAGGATTTTGTTTAAAGCTTGAAGTAGACATCGTACCGGATTTTTCATCCCTAAATTTTGCTAAGTCTTTGAATGAAGTGCAACAAAAGGGAGTTCAATAGAAAAAAAATTGCACAAACAAAATAATTCATATTGATCGAAGCAGAAGTACAAAGGGAAAATATGAATGGAGAGAAGGAAAAAGAAAATAAAGAAGCAGTAGAAATTCTACGAACAAATGCGGAACATCAAACTCAAAATCATGCGATGTAATTATGAACTCGTACCCTCACTCCTTACTCATCTCAATAAATTATGATGTTATTGTTCTTCTACAACATTCTTGTCACAGAGCTTAACGTACGAGAGAAGGAAAATGAAAAATGAACAAATGGGAAAAACTCTACCAATGAGTTCATCGTGAAATGAATAAAAAGATGTAACAGCAAATGAAGAAGAAGTAATCATCATCGATAGCAAACTGATAAAAAAATTGCTCGACAACTGCAAAGCATTTGTCAACGGGAACAAAAAATGTAATGGCAGAAAGAAAGGGAGAAACCACCACTGACAACGAACAATCGAAATGTTACATGGGAAAACAACGTCGCGTGTTTTCAGGAAGCACATAAGAGCATAAACGGACATACATAACGTCAGAACAACAAAAGATGATCATTACACATCAACCAATAAAATTCCGTTGAGTGTAATAGGGGCCAATATACAGGTAAAATTTCACATGACACGTGGCAAGATTTAGATCGAAGACTCCATCGAGGAGAAGATAGAGCGAGAACCGTAGGATCAACTAGACGGTTATGAAGAATAGACCAATCAGATAAAAGTACATGGATTGTTGACGTGAACATCCAAAGAAAAACTAATCAAGACCATTGGATTGATCATACAAACAAGATTTACTAAGTTGTTAATGCTGATAAGTTAGATCTCATGGAATATTCTGTTAATCCTATTTTCAGATAGAATTATATAAGTTGTATCAGATTCTATGTAATCGATTGAAGACCTATAAATAAAGGCAAGATGTAACTCCAATAGACAACACAACAACTCTCAACATCTATGAGAAACAAGCTGACTATGCAGCTTGCATTAGCCTTGTAAACTCTTTCTCTATAATGAAATACTATCAAAATATTCTCGTGGTTTTTTTCATTTTAAAAGTTTTCAACGTAAATCATGGTATTGTTATTCTCTCACTATCTCTCTTAATTATTCTCTATATTTTCATATTATGATGTAGAGAATTCATGATTAATTCTCAATTACCGTGAATTTTTATCTTTCCAGTTCAGATCAAGTAGTTTTTATAAACTACTTTCTCATATCAAATGATTTTTATGAAATAGTTGCTATGAGCAAGTAGTTTTATAATTCTTGACTAACAAAAATTAATTAAGGTAAGAATTTTTTAGTCTAAGCAAGTAGTTTATTAAATTACTTTCTCAGACTAAATAATTTTTATGAATCTGAACAAACAAAAATAAATAATGTAAAAAATACTTACTCAGATCAAATAGTATTTAAAAGAAATGCAAAAAATTCAAGTCATTTTCACACTAAAAAATGACTTGAATTTTTTATTTTAAAAACTTGACATATATCTGTGACTTGATTTTTCAAATGCCCTTTTTCTAGAAAAAACACTCGTTCATTTATCCTAAAAAATGAGAGATTGGAAAGTTAAATGGAAGTGAGGAGAAGTGTGGGAGTTTGAAAAACAATATTAACAAAATAGTGTGAAAATGAAAACCCAAACAAATTTCTTTTGGTGGGCCAAGAAGTGCAGCCACTCGCCCGTTTAAGATTTTTATTTTCTTAACTGTCATCCATAGATGATGATAATTAACAATTCTATTTAATCATTGCCAATCAAATTTCATAAATAACTATGAAGTGCTTTATTCCAAATGCATAGGAAAGGTGGCGCCCACAGCATAATTCTTTATTTTTTTTAAATTACATTATAAATTCTAAAGAGAATGTTAGAATATGATTTGAATTTATGATTTTTAAAAAAAATTAGATAGTTGGGAGTTTAACTAATTGTATCAACTCAGATTGTCAGCATAATTCTTTGTTAAGAAAGAATTTACAACATACAAGAAAATTTTAATTTTTTAATCAAATTTAACTTTTTTTAATAAAAGGAAAGATTAAGTAATCTCATGCCAAACTATCTTCTAACAAAAAATTTCTGATATACTATGGCCAAATATTCTTAAGTTTATATTAACACTTATTAGATCAATGTTTAACAAAATATTTTTGTTAGACTCCAAGCTAATAGTCACAAATTTCAACAGAAAGATTATAAATCAAATTAACAACTTAGGCCTCGTTTGGTATTGATTTTGAGACATTAAAAAGTGATTTTTTAATAATTTAAATAGGTTCAAGTGTTTGGTAAACCTGATTTTTTAAAATTATTTCATAATCACTGATTTTTGCAGTAGTTTTCAAAAGCGAGGTGAAGCTAGCTTTTAAAAACTACTTCCCTAAAAATCCATCGTGCATCTTAAAGTACCCTCTCAAATTTCTCATATTGTCCTTAATGCATTCTCTTAACACCAACTATACCCTTATTTTTAAGAACTTTCATTCACTTCTTTTATGATTTTCTTTCATCCACGTCTTATTTTTTTAAGAGCTTTCATCGACTTCTTCTATGACTTTCTTTCATTCACGTCTTATTTTTTAAGTGCTTTCTCTTACTTTTCTTCAAATTTTCTATATTGTCCTTAGAGCTTTACCCTTATTCTCTCCAAGCAGTCATCTTCATCCTTCAACCCAATCAATTCCACGAAACCCGATCATGAACCACGGTGAAGAAACAAAGAGTCCACACAATCAATTCCCAAAAGCACCGTGAAGAAACAATTCATGAAATATAATTGATCATAGTTCATTGAATCACTAATATATTTTTAAAACTTAAAAAATATTTAATAGTTATGTAATTTATAGGATTGTATTGGTACGATTGACGGTGTACATGTTCTTGCCACTTTACCTCATGAAGATCAAATACCGTTTATTGAAAGGAAAGGGATATCAATGCAAGATGTAATGGTTGCTTGTAATTTTGATATGAAATTTATATTTGCATATGCAGGTTGGGAAGGTAGTGTTCAAGACACAAGAGTATTAATGTCAGTTTTATGCAATCCTACTTTGAATTTTTCTGAACCAGCTAAAGGTAATTCTATTAAAGATTTTTAAGCACCATATTCTTTTAAATTATATTACTCTTTGTTTTTTAATACAGAAATAAATATTTTTTTGGACCTGTTATTGAAAATTATTAAAGAAACTTTTTTAACTATATTATACCAGCAGCTACAAATTTTATTACCAAACACCTAATTTTTTAATTTACAATGCATAGTACTTTTAAGCAGCACATTTATCAATCAACTAATTGTTTAATGATCAAGCTGATTTTTCGCACGACACAGCTATTAGTGATAGCAATACCAAACTGGCCCTTAGTCCTTTTTCTTATAAAAATATCAAATTTCATTAAAAAAAAATGAAGGTCTTAAATTTAGTTTTTTTTTTTCTCAGGAGGCTCTTTTTAAAACTTTCTCACTATAGATTAGTGGCGAGATGAATTATGTTTAAGTCTCACATTAATTCCTTGGAAAAAATTTAGTAGTCTTTGGCATGCATTATATATACATATTTCTCAAATTTCAAGAGTTCATGTATTCCTCCACTTCAAAATATGATTAATATATTATAATTTAAAACACGTGGTAATAGATAATAAGAATAAGTACTGAGTTTTTGGTATTTCTAGAATATTTTTTTTCACAACATGAGATATGTAATATCCCGGCCCTTCGTAAATGGACATTTTTGTAAAATTGATTTAAAAGATAAAGTTATTTTAAATTTGAATTTAAAAAGTGATTATTTGTAATTTTGGTAAAATAATTTTATTTATATATGATTTAGTTTAAAATTGAATTTAAAAAAAGAGTTTTTTTTTGCTTCTATCTCTCCTTTTATCTCTATCTAACTCATATTATATGCTTATATATACCCTAGTATTACCCTAACCATATTTTATCCTTGATTAGACAATCTCACCCCTCAATCATAACCCACTCACACTACATGCATAAACACCAACCTTTAACCTAACATTTATACATATACTCCAAAACTTCTTCTCTTTCAGCTCTCCCTCTCACGCAGCCCCCTTCAATGAAATTGTTCTCCCTCTTTCTCTTCGTTTTATTCTCATTCTCTCTTCTTGCTCATTGTTGTTGCCGTCGACATTCCATCACCGGTAAGTTTTCTTTTTCTTTTCTTCTCTTCTTTCTCTGTCTTTTCTCTCTCCCCTGTTTTGTTTCCCCTCCCCCTCTCTCATTCATCCCTCTCTCCTTCTGTTTCCTTCTCTCTCGCCCTCTGTTTCTCTCTCTCTCAATTTCTCTCTCTTCTGCTTTGTCTCTCTCTGCTTCTCTCTTTATCCCTCTCTCTCTTCCCCTCTCAGATTCCCTCTCTGTTTTTCTTCCCCTCTCTGTTTCTTTCTCCTTCTCGTTCTCTCTGTCATTTTCTCTATCTCTCTCTGTCTCTCTCAGCATCTTTCTCCTCTCTCTCTCTATCTTTTTCTCTCTCTGTTTTTGCCTCTCTCTCCCATCCTTGCTTCGTCTCCCTCCCTCTCTATTTTTGTCTTTTTCTTTCAGTCTCTCTCTCTTTCATCTTCATCTATGTTTCTTCCCCCTCTATTTCATTTTCCATCTCTTCTCTAATTTTTCTTTCTTAATGGCTGCTCTCTCTCGATCTTTCCCCTTCCCTCTTTCTCCTTCTGTTTCTCTCTCCCAATTTCTTTCCTCTTCTCGTCTTTCTCTGTCTTTCCTCTCTCCCCCTATTTTCCTTTCTCTCGCCCTCAGTTTCTCTCTCTCTCTCTCTCCCTCTCTATCTTTGTCTCTCTAGTTCTCTCTACATCCCTCTCTCTCTTCCCCTCTCAGAGTCCCTCATTTTTTTTCTTCCCCTCTTTGTTTCTCTCTCAATCTCGTTTTCTCTCTCTCTTCCCCATGTTTTCTCGTGCTTTCTGTTCTGCAACTGGGTCTTGCACCCAGTTGTTTTTTCCTAAACCGGTTCATCACGAACCGAACCGGTTTAGTTTACTCAGACCGGCCTGAACCGGTTCATCAGATAAAATCGAACCGGACTGGTCCGAACCAGCCCGGTCTGAACTTTTTGACCCAAAGCTTTATCTTTTGACTCTGGACCCGATATATTATTTTCCGACCTCGCTCTGACCCCTTCGCACCGTTTTAATTAATTCTCTTTTATTTTATGATATTAAAAATGTGTTTATATTGTTTTATTTCAAAATAATTTAGTCATTATATTTTTTTTTTGAATTTCAGGTCATTAATTATTTAATTCATTCTTCCGCTCAGGTAAGTGGGCTTATATAATGGTGTGACTCCCGTTGTTATAAATGTATATGCTTTGTGTAAGTGAATTTATATCGTAATGTGACCTATGTGTGATAAACATATATGCTTGAGTAAGTGAAATTACATTGTAATGTGACTCATGTGTGATAAATGTAATATGTGTTATTCTCATCAGCTTTAATTGTCTATAAGCATGTTACGTTCATATATATGTTTGTGTAAATTGACTTATATAACGATGTGATTCTGATATTATAATCATATCATGTATTTATTATCTGTTTAAGTATTTTTCTATGAGTATTATATTTGGTTAACACTTTGGTAATTGATTACTACTCAGTTATTAAAGTGATTATCATGAGATAAATGTCTGAGTATAACTGATTTTACGTTAGTATGTTATCATGTTTGATTGTGTTATATGTATCAGTATGCATTATATGATTAACTATTTTCATACTTTGGATTCTGCAAGTTATGAGGTTAATTCATTCAAGTGGTAATTAAGCAAAATATGAACTTAAGCATGACCTTTAGTTAACAAAGAATCAGGACTGTTCACGTTATGTTCTGTTAAACGAATGTGGTGTCATCTGTTCATGCTTTGTCATACATAGGGTGCCATCTGTTCATGTTTTGGTCACTCATGAGGTGACATCTGTTCACGTTTTTCGTCACTTATGAGTGCCATCTATTATGTCGCCCAATGAGTGTCATTTGTTGCGTCACCCGATGTGTGCCATCTGTTTCGTCGCCCAATTCGTCATGATGTGTTTCAGTTAACGTGTGAACAGTTCTAATTAGGTTGTTAACTAGAGGATATGACAAGCCAATATATGATTAAGATTGTTAAATGATTCTGTTTGAGACACGTGTTATATGTGTGCTATGTTATGTCATGATCAAGTACGTTACTTTATTTCATTTATATTATATTTCAAGTTCAGTTATGGTATGTCGTGATTGCGTTTATGACATATGGATGCATGTTATTATGTGAGTTTGCTTACTGAGTATTTTAAAATACTCATTCCCCCACAGTTATTTATGCAAGTGGTGATGTCAAGCAGCATGAGTAGGAGACTGCCATAACTTGTTCGATCAGAGGAATTTATGATTTCAGTTTATGATTTGATTTAAAACTTAGGAAAATGATTTCTATTAAACTTAGTTATTTAAGTAGTTTATTTTACGTTATGATTTTCTACGAATTATGATGAGTGAAAGTTTCATGAATTATGGATTTCAAGTTTTGACTTTATTTCATAACTTAATTCAGTTTTTTGAGGTTTTATTAATTATGCATTTAAGACACTTTATTGCTTCTGTTTTTTATTGATTAAGATTCCGATCATGGATAAGTTTAATACTTCCATTATTTAAGGTCAGAGGTTTTCCATAATGGGTAAATTAAGAATTTTCAATTTGGAAATTTTCTCAAAATTAGGGTTTGTTTCGAATTGGAGAATTTAAAATTATGAAATTACACGTATGTTTAAATCTCGGGGATCGGGACGTCACATCGTAGTAATTTTCATTCTATAAAATTTGTAAACTTATCTATAACCTCTACTACATTAAAAGAAGCTTAATGGGGAGAAACTTTTGATTTCTTCTTTTACCCTATAAGCCCCACTAAATATAGTATAATATTAATTTTTTTTACTTAATTCATTTATAATTCTATTTGCTAATTATTTGTTTACTAATACCTTATTAAATTTAGTATTTTATATCATTATGTTATTAGGAGTGTGAATGATCATGTATATGATTTTAGAGTTCCTTATATCATTAATATTGTTTTGGTCAATATAATGGGTTATTGTTTATCTGTAAGATTTTTTTGTTATTTAGTTTTTTTTATTTTATAATAAATGTAATAATTTTCAATGTTCATCGTCTGTAGTAAAATAGTTTGTTATATTTAATTCTCTTCTCAAATAATTTTTTTAGTTTCTTTTCATCTTACTTATGATACAAATTTGTTAAGATCGTGCGTTCTTTAATTCAAAAAATTTTATGGATAATTTATCATTTCAAGATTATGCACAAGTTATTCAAGTTTTCTTCTATTTGCAATAGTTTTATTATAAATATATCATTTTTTGGTGATGCACGACTTATTCAAATTTTCTTTTATTTATAATAGTTTAATTATTAAATATGAGAAAATTATCATTATTATTATTTTTTACTTTTATTTATAACGTTTATTTCAACGTTAATAGTAATTTTAAAATTTATTGATAATTTTAAAATTCTTCAACACGTTTGAAGTATGTGTTTTTTGACTAATATCTTAAAAAGTATCTTATTTTGGAGAAACATTTTAAATTCTGAAAATACCACTCTTGACCATTTGAATAGTCTCCTACATTCTCAATTAATGTAGATACATTCAGTTATCTATATAATCCGATTAACTAAATTTATTTCTTTTCAAAATCAATTTCTTATGAAGAGTTGGAAAAGAATGTCATCAAATAACGAAGGGTCTATTGCATAAAGATCTAGGAATATGCTAAAATGTTTCGTGTAGCAGTTTATAGCCCTAAAAATTTGCCATACTATTAAAGATCTTGACGTCTTTTATTTTGAATGCGTGTAGTGTATCATGATTATCATAAAAGGAAATGCATTAACTTACAAAAAGAAGGATGAAGATCTCAAGTTACAAAAGCTAATTTCATTGGACAAATTGATGAAAATAGTTATAAATTTATTAGTCTACTGTTGCAAATGTCAGATGTAAATAATTTTTTCTTTTATTATCCATAGATATTACGTGCAGTTACGAGGTAAAGCTTGGATAAGGAGAAGACCAAGAAGGAAGACACCCGAGGCAGGAACAACATACATGTCGGGTTGTATTCGGTATACAAAAATTTCAAGCATAGAAAACTTATATGAGAGAAGATCATAAGAAATCCCAAAATTTTTAAGTTTGATTCGTCAAACTCTCTTTTAACATCATTTTTTATTTATTATATGAAAACAATATATCAACTACTTTATCAAAAGTTGTAAAGTTGTGTGCACAGCACGTGATGCATACTTGTACCAATAAAAAATTCTTGTAATTAGACCAAAAGCGCATAAATTCTTACATGTTCAAAGAGGAAATCTTTGTCAGAACATTAATCTAGAATCTTGTTTGGTAACGATCATTGGTAGCTTATTCCAAGGATTGTTTTGCACCAGCCTCTGGTTAACAAGTTCCAATGCTCAAAGTTGAAAGCAACGATGGACTACTCCAAGTACAGAAATTGTTGATTTCTTTGCCGAATTGGGAAAGAATGTCACTCCGAAGTCCAAACAACTTGAGAGCCATTCTGGGTTATGTTCGTACGAACAAGGAATTAGGATATATTAGGTGCCAAACATGACGTAACATTTGCCTCCGCAACTCCGCTTATATGCTTCCTCTCTGTAACAGCCACAAGCCACTCTGTCTTCATTCTATCACTCCGACTTAAAAGTTCTCTGCTTGAGCGTGAAGCTGTTGATGGCGAAACCGCAGAAGAAGCAGGTGCACTTGTTCTACTGCATAGAATGCGAAGAGCTTGCTCGGAAAGTAGCTGCTCAATCTGAGTCCATTACCCTCCAAACCATCAAATGGAGGTCCTCTCTCTAGTTTCTACCTCTTCTTATACGAAAAACTATACGTCTGTGTGTTGCCATTACCCATTTATTAGCTTTAGGTTCAGTGATTAATCCCTCATGAATTTCA
This sequence comes from Datisca glomerata, assembly GCA_003255025.1. Classification (NCBI taxonomy): domain Eukaryota; kingdom Viridiplantae; phylum Streptophyta; class Magnoliopsida; order Cucurbitales; family Datiscaceae; genus Datisca; species Datisca glomerata. The sequence continues at coordinate 20,622 of QANY01008030.1, forward strand.
CTTCTTTTACTTGTCAATAATGAATTTTATATGGGTTCTATTTCTCTTTCATTTCTTGTTTTTTATTCTCTGCATTTTGGTACATGCCCATGACTATGAAGTTTTCTTTAAACTAGAATTGTATATGCAAAGCCCCGTTTCTTTTGAGAACGAACTTTACATATCTGATGTTCATAACGAAACCCCATTTCACATATCTAAGAGGCTATCAGCTCCTCCTTTGCCCAGCAGTCAGCAAGACTGTAAAGCTATTATTCACTCTTGTTTTATGCTTTCTTATCCCTCCCAGTGTCCATCTTTCCTGCTATTCTTCTCATGTAAGTTTCATTTAGCATATCTTACTAGTAATCTTGTCATTAATCGGAACTCGGAAACTTCTGGCCCTTGAAACAACAAGTAGGGAAAATTAGTCCTTATTTATCACCAAATTCAATAAAGTGAAATGGAAAATTGTGTCATCATAAAGTGAAGTCAAACAAAACTGTAAATGTTTGTCATTTAGATCTTGAGTTGGTTGCCCTTTTGTAGATTTCCAGTTGGGGTATGGCATTGGCTTTGAGAGTGAGTATTGTTCATAATGTGAGGAACTTACTTAAAGTTGAAGTCCTATGTCTGTGGTCTGCCTTCTGGTTTAATGTCGAAATGTTTTTTCTTGAGATCGTCTCATCATTATAAAACATACTGATATTAAGATTACAAGTGTGCTTAGATGGTTCGAGGACTTGTTTGTTTTGTGCTAAATGACAAGTTAAATGAGAATATCTACAGGACATTTGATGATGGGTTCCCAAACATTTACATAAACAATGCTCAGGACCTCCGTGGACAACATGTCGCTTTTCTTGCATCCTTCAGCCACCCAAAAGTTATATTTGAACAGATCTCTGTCATATACAACCTCCCAAGGCTTTTCTCAGCCTCTTTCACATTAGTACTGCCATTCTTTCCAACTGGATCGTTTGAGCGAATGGAAGAAGAAGGGGATGTGGCAACTGCATTTACCATGGCTAGAATGTTAACAAACATTCCTATTTCAAGAGGTGGCCCGACAAGTGTTGTAATATATGATATACATGCTTTGCAGGTGTTTCTTACTCTTCATCCTAGTCTCTGTATTCTCATTCATTTGATTTTACTACTATGTGGTACTCTTGATCCTCAACAACTGTGCTAAATGCAGGAAAGATTTTATTTTGGAGATTATGTTTTGCCTTTGTTTGAGACTGGAATTCCTCTCTTGAAGCAACGTTTGCACCAGCTCCCCGATGCTAGCAACGTAAGTACAATTCAGGAAATAGTTTCTCTTGCTATCCTGTTTCACTCTTTCTATCTTCATTTGATATCCCACTAACTCCATGGTCACTTTCCAGGTAGTCATAGCATTTCCAGATGATGGAGCCTGGAAGCGATTCCACAAGCTGTTGGATCATTTTCCCATGGTTGGTTTCGGTTGGATCTCTTCTTTCTTGCAAATGCTTCTTGCTTATTCTATTATTCTCAATTTGTTGAAATGCAGGTGGTGTGCACTAAGGTTCGTGAAGGTGACAAGAGGCTAGTTAGGATCAAAGAAGGAAATCCAGCTGCTCACCATGTTGTTATTGTTGATGATCTAGTACAATCTGGAGGCACCTTGATTGAGTGCCAGGTACTGCTCTGCCCCTGAAGTATTACTTTGATTCTTTGGCATATTTGATATCTTTATTAGCATATTTCTCGATTCAAAATAACTCGAGTTCAAAATAACTTATCGTTCTCTCTCGCGCCTTATTTCCTACCAGAAAGTTTTGGCGGCTCATGGTGCAGCTAAGGTCAGCGCATATGTTACCCATGCTGTGTTTCCGAAATGCTCGTGGGAGCGTTTTGTTCACAAGGATGGTGAGTTACTTGTATACTATTATCATTCTTCACTCCCCCTTTTTTATCATCTTGACATAATTTGATTCTAATTTGCATTTGGAAATATATTTTTTGAAGGTTTGGAGATGGCATTTTCCTACTTTTGGATAACAGATTCTTGCCCACTTACTGTCAAAGCTATTGAAAATAAAGCTCCTTTTGAAGTTCTGAGTCTTGCAGGATCCATTGCAGATGCACTGCAGATTTGAATGCAAAATTTGGGCATAAAAAAATTGTTGTAATTTTATTTTATGTACAACTTCATCCATAATGCTTTCGTCCATAATTTAATAGCACAGCCGCTTGTTACTATTGCCAAATCAAAGTACATGATTGATTGATTTGCTATTTCTGTCACTGTAATGAATCATAAATTGTGAGCAGTGACAGAGAGAGAGGGAGATTAGACGACTATACAAACATTTATTCACTTAAAAAAAGACTCGTAGATACATAGAAACATTGTCACATATGAACAACACTGTTCCATCTATATGTACGTTCCCAATACCCCTAAACACTTATAAACATGAAATGATATTTGCAATTAGGACTTCAAAGACAAATGAGAAAAATAAGAGACACAGAGCAAAACTCTAATGGAGACTAAAATGTGCGTCTAATATCTCACACATGAACTCAGCTAGCAACTGTGTCAGCAAAGAGACTACTTAAGTAAGCAACTTGATTCACTTTATCTTTCGCCTTTTGTACCTTTGGACAAAATGCTCTCTGCGACCTTTGCCTGTAAATACACTTCGGGTGACAAAATAAATAATTAAGCCTCCATCAATAGCAGCCATTGCCCTTCCAATGAGCAACCTGTACCTGTTTCTTAGTCTCTCATTCACTTTTATACACTTAATCACCGGTGCAACAGTTGGTACTCCTACCCGTTATTTCTCGAGGCCAAGTACCTGAACCCACACATTGTTAGTTCTCTAATTTCTCAGACGGATACACCTTTGGGCTATCCAATGAATCCCCCGAGTATGTTCCATCTGGTTGACGAATACATATGTTCAAGTTGCTGGTGAGAAAAGTATCCTGGAGAAGTAACAATCATATCCATATGTTATTCATGTTAAAACTTGCAAAAGCTTCTGATATAGCTGTCAGTGTGTATCAATAAGTCCCAGAAATACTTTTTAACGTCATTGAGGCATAGGTTTTTGGATGTGGTAAGCTATGATAGAAAAATTGGATTTAAAATAATTACCTGATCACTAATCTCTTGGCCTTCTGAGTGGAATAGAATTGGGCGGCATCGCTTGTCTTCATTCATTAGGCTAGAATTCTGAAAGTGTGTTACAAGGGCAGCCTTACCCTGGATTCTTGCATAAGCCAGGGAAGCAACTTTTTCACTATTGAACTTTTCCCACTTCTTCCCGTTAAAAGCCTGACATAAAATGCCAATGTATAAGTAAGTTCTCAAAATGGCCTAGTGTTTTGATATATAAAACCACAAAGAAACACTCATGCTTATCAGATCCAAATTATATACGATTTTATCATGTAGAAGTGCAAAGGGAAAAGAAAAAACAAAATCAGACATACTTCTGTAACAGAGAATGTAATGGATGGGCCAAAAGACAAACCTCAAAGAAAGCAATGATATGCGAAGGAGACACCATGTTGATGAAGGCATAACCCACGTTGCACTTATTCTGCAAATAGAGAAAGACCACTACCGGCTATTCAACCAGAAAATTTCCCTCATCTCACGAATTCTAGGAAAAGAATCTACCTTGAAGTCAATTGGTAAGTACAGAAAATCGTAAGTGCCACGGTGATTTTCATCAATAGCAGCCAGCAACATCTTTGAAGTATACCTAAAGACAGAAAAACACAGATGAAATCAAAGAGAACTAACCAACGAGCCCTAATAGATAACATACCAAAAGATACTTACTTATTAGGGATGTTTTTTATCATCAGGGTTGTCCTTGTATCTTCCCCCTTAATAATTTTTTCCAAATCAAGCTGATACTGCTTCTTGCTATCTACCGGATTCCCAGCAGTCTCAACTCGCCGACTACGACCTCGTTCAAGTAACCCTTCGCTGCTGAATGCACCAGGGCCTGGAAGAGAGCCATTGCCAAAGAAAATAGGAGCCTGCCTTGGCAGAGACATCATTCTGAAACTAGGTGAACCATTTTCAGTTATGTTTCCTGGAAGACCAATACCAGCGGTAATGGCGGCACGATTACCCATATTCATGTAATTTCCATTGTTGCGATTGAGGCTTAAACCTGTGCTCCCCACTGCAACTGGATTCATGAAGGACGTATCTGGTGATTCCGGGAAGAAGCCAAAATGTCTGTCAAGAGGAACACCAGAAGGAGCAGATCCCACATGGTGCTGATGTGAACCAAGTAAAGAACCATGGTGATTAACATATGCAAAACCTTGTCCCTGCCCACTTGATGCAAATGGCTGCCCCACAGATGAAGATGGCCAGGCAGAAGAATTTGCACGCTCTGAATAAGGAGTTGGGCTTCCCCAAAGAAACTGAGGACCAGATAATGTTCCAAGTCCTGATGAATTTGAATTAATCTCACCAAGAGAAGATGCGAGACCAGGGCTTGTGCTAAAATTCTTCTCTAGGAAAGATCGATGATGCTGATATGAGGTTCCTTGCGTCAAGCCTGAGTTGGTAAAAATCTGATTCACATTATTAACCCTACCTTGGTCCTTTCCTATGGGTGCTATCTTTCCGGAGTTAGATACATGAGGTGGCAGAATTGAAGCCAGCCCAGACAAGTGATTGCTCTTTATAGGGCTGAGAGGTCCCATAACAGGGGACTTGCTATAAGGATGTAAAGAATTATGTTCAACTGGGCTACCAATAGTAGCCCAATTACCTGCCATAGATGTGTAACTGAAGTCAGCGAATGTAACTTAAAGTATCTAGCCTACAAGAGCTAATTGCATATTGAATTTGAGTTTGTCAGGCATTAAAACTACTAGAAACTTCAGATAATAAAAATTTTGCAAACACTTACCTGGAGGTGAATTGGTCAGCGGTGAACCAATTTGTTGACGAAAACTCCGAGCATCATCTTGTTCCAGGTCTTGAGTTAGTTGTTGCATCAAGCTAGTCACATATTACAAAACAATTAATGCATGCATTCAAACTTTCTCTAAATAAAAGATGATTTTTGATTCGATGAATGCATGCATAAAATGGAAGATCTCACTAATGTGTCTCAAGGACAGAACAAAGGTCGCACCTCAAACTTGGGAAAGAGATGGAGATACGAAAATTTGTAGGTTCAGCATTCAAGAAAAAGTTATAAGTAAAAGATACTGACTATTTGATGTTCTTTTTCTATACTTGATACCTTAAATATGTTAGAGAATCATGTTAGATATTTCTTTTCTTGCTTTTGAAGATACTGGAATTGGAACTACATCCTTAAGCTACAATCAGGCACTGGATAACCAGCTGGCTAAACACCCTGGTTATTATGGAGATCTCAAAATTTTCTAGCTTTAATGATATATCAAGCATCTCATTTAGATTTTAATGGAAAGCGACAGCATATGGGAACTTACTTTCGACGTGCTCCACCAGGGCGGCTCGGTTCTAGCTTTATACGTTTTCCCGCTATGTCACTCCTATTTAATGCCCTGAGGGCTGCCTCTGCTGCTCTAACATCATAAAATTCTATGAATTTATGGTGTCGCTTATGTGGTGTTTCCCTAATCTGCATTTTGTAAAGAACAAAATTTTACTTAGACAGATGAATATCCAGCCTACACATGTTTATACATACAAGATGTACACAGTAGCAGTAAAACAGAAAAAAAAATATATTTAACACCTCCTTGACTTCCCCGTAAGCCCCAAATATTTGGCGAAGGTCATCATTGGATACTGAAGCATCCAAGTTGAACACTACAAGAGTTCCTTGGTTAACATCCTTTTCAGAAGGGTTATCCTGGGAAAAAAACAGGGACAAAATGGTATTGATGTTTGTCTGTATCAACCAAAACTGCCAGCTTAAATATGAGACAAGCATCTAGTTTCAAACCTTGGGTATTGAAAAATGAATGTCAAGCTTCCTTCTTCTCAAGGGCTTATTTTGCAGTGCACGCATTGCAGTTCGAGCAGATCGAATGTCGTAATAAGAAATCATCACAAAACCTCTATGTTTGCATGCAGTATATAAGGTTCTGATGTCCCCATATTGCTAGATGAAATAGGACCAGATTAACACTCAATAAGCATTAGGCATAGCAAAATAAAACCCTGTTCTCTAGAAGCAATAGTGAAAGACATGGATGATGACAAAACATGATGAAACAGTAGTTTTTTTACCATGTAAACATCATTCAATTGCTAAGCGCATTTCATAGAATTTACCAAAAAGAACAGTCAGGTTCTCCTTTGGATTACAAAATGTTCGTGACTATTTTTGTTATCTAGAAAAGTATAAGTTGGTGATTAATTACCTGATTGAAAATATTCACATACTAAGTCACTAGGGAAAATTGAGACAGAAATATGGAGAATTTTATACACATCCTCACATGCACATGTGTGCGCGCAACGTGTACTTAGACAACATGTTGGTCATTTCAATTACAAGTGTAGTCCAGAAGTTTAAGAGTCAAGATTGTAAAAAAAAATAACATGAACACCTTATGCGGCAAAAATTTAATATCATGGAGCCCAAAATTTAGACCAGCACTCAGATCTTAAGAATTTTCGGTAACCTTTTGCATAAGACCATTGATGACAAGTGATGAATTGTTTATAATTTCATAGCTCACTAAGAACACGGTACACCATAGGAGAACCAACATAGAAAATTTAAGAGTAAAGAACATAACTCTAAATAACTCGCATTACTATTGAATATTACCTCAAACAAGGATCTTAGTTCAGAGTCTTCAACGTTGCTGTTGATATTCCTAACAAATAAAGTCCTTGATGGATGCTCTCCATACGGATGTTCTCCGGCCACTGTTCCCATGCCATTAGGGAGGGAATAATGACCAACTCCATTAGCTCCAACATTATCAGATATGTTTAGCTTCGAAATACCAGTACCAAGATTCTCTTGAGGATCAAAATCTAATTCTAACCCCCCTCCACTTCCAAAAAGGTCACAATCTTCCAAATCTTCCAGTTGCACAGGCAACCCACTAAAGTCAAAATCATCCATCAAGCCAGCTAGCAGATCATCGTCATCAGGAAGCAGATTTCCAATTGCATCTGTTTCAGACTCTTCAAGGGGATCCTTACAGTCGTCATTTGGGTCAACTTCATTTGATTTAGACGAGTTACCATCAACAGAGTGACCGGAGAGCTCAGAATTAAAATTCACTGCATATGTAAACAAAAATAGATTGAATTTACTGATGGGTGATAGGAACTTGATGTAGCATGTAACTGAACTCAAACATACACTTCTCATGTGGGAGGACTGGCAATGATGTAGAAAACAAGCTAGCATCAGATGATGCATGATATGCATCAGTCGCACGTGGAATCCCCCATGCACCAATGCCCACATTTCTGGGAGTGTTAACTGACACGATCTTTGATGGTCCTGGTCCCGCTCCTGCATAAGGATTGATCAGTAACGACTAAGAGATCTACCAAACCATGTGCAAACCCACATAAAGATGTAAAGCAGATAATTGCAAAAACAAAACATGCAACCACCCATGGTTGTTTTCCTTTATTTTGCATATCTTCTATCTACTCAAGTCTCAAAGAAATATGGAGTACCTTCAAAATAACCGCGCATAGAATTTTCTCTATGTTGCTCCATTTATGCACCTTCTGATGGTGATGAGAAAGCTGGAAGTCAAAAAAAGAAATATTTTCAGCATGTAGACATTTGAGAACTTTCGATGTATAGATGGAGGAGCAGCACATACTTCACAAATATGGCAATAACAAGGCAAACCTGTGAAACAGAAAAACATGCCACAAATTTCGTATGGCTTCTTTTAGGTAACAAATTTCGTATATTCAAATGGATGACTAATTTTATCAAAATATTACATTCTCTGTTAGAGAACATTAGTGAACTTAATATTGTGTCACTCCAAGAAGGTCTCTTAAAGAGTATGAGCCATTAAACAGGTTTGTCACCAACCATCCGGAAAATACCAGAAGAGAAGAACCATTCAATATCAACAGAGTTGTGCTCACCTACCTAATTAACAAGGAATGAGATCAAGCAATAAACTTCTCTATTCCCGGCTCAACGGTGGCGACAGTGACAGTTTTCGCTGCTTGATTCGTACATGTACACTCCAGGCACAAGAGTGTATCCCATTCTCAAGAAAAGCTTCTTATCAAATGAGAAATCCTAGCCAAAACACGACCAAGTCTACAACACGGCCTAAAATTAACCAGTGTAACTCATAGAGTCAATAATCTATGTGTAAATTCGTTATAGTTCTAACGATACTATCCCCTCAAGGCCCCTCAATAATCAATTCCTTCACCCACTACTGGAGTAGAACGATGCAATCACAACCCTTTGCGTCTAGTTTTCCTACAAAAGATATATAGCGGTAAAATCTACGGACTACGAGAAACCCTAGAATTCAACTGCTCTCGAGTCAACGGAGCTCTATAACTTAAATATTCCATATGCATCAAAACGAATGAGCTTAATTTCAGCATACCAGTAAACATCCATCAACTACAAACGCATACTCTTCAACGCCACACACTCTTTCTTATCGAATATTGACTAAAACTGAAAACCCCACAAACTAAATTAACCGATCACATGCAAATATTGATTAAACAAACAGATATAAATAACCCGGTTTGTAAAAATTCAATACCTCAAATAATTCAGAAGCACAAAGATGAAGCAAACGAAAGTACCATAAAAATAAATAGGCAGAGGGGATGAAACATACAAGAAGAGTAATTAAAGATGAGACATCGGAGATGTGTATTTGGGAATATTACAATAAAAAGCTCGCCTTGATCAATAAATTAAAGGAAGAACAGAGAGAGAGCGGGGGTGAAAGGAGGGAGAGTTCCGTAGAAGCAGAGAAATTTCTTTCTTCTACTCTTCTACTTCCTGCACTCTCGCCGGGAACTTAGAGAGAGAGAGAGAGAGAGAGACAGAGAATGGAACTGTGAGAAAATAAGAAAACGGAGGAAAATGATTGGAGGGAAGGAGTACAAGTACAGGGAAAAATTATTGGGAAAAATTATTTAAAAATTAAAATAAATAAATGAAACTACTGCTTAGCTCTCTCTCCCTCTACTACCTCCTCTCTCTCTCTCTGCAAATCCAATTCGGCTGTATTTGAATCATCTTTGGCGTCCGTTGACACGTATCCAACCCATATACTCATCCTTCCCATCTTCAAATACTCATCGCCTTATCAGATTAAAACCTTTCACTTTTTTTGTTTGCATTGTGCATTTAAAAGAAACATAAGTGTCAGGATCATACTTTATTAAATCTCTTGAATTGTAATGTATTAAATTAAATAATATTATCAAATGTTTGGTGTTATATTAGTTAAAAAATTATAATACTTATATAATATTTGACACGCTATAGTACTAAATTATAAAATTGTTTGTCATGATTTGATCCGCAAAAATTTATTTGAAATTCATTATCATGTTATTTTACATTTTCAACTATAAAATAAATTATTTAATTCATGCTATCACCGTAAATTTTCTATTTTTTACTAGAAATGTAAATTTAATTATACTCGTAAACTTTAAGATAGTGATAATTTATAGTTATATACATTGAAATTAGAAAAAAAATCATTGAAATTTTAATACACAAAATAAGTCATTTAAAATATATAAATGATTATCGAACCACTCATATGATTGAGAGGCTTTAAAAATTCAAAAAAAAAAGACAGAAAAAGATAGTAAATAACTTTAAAAATTGGTAAAATTAAGTCATAAGTAATTAATTTTGCACCTTTCAAAAATTCAAAAATTATTTTTGTTAATGAGTGAAGTTCCGGTAAGATATAAATTAAAAAAATCATTTTAAGATGTAAATTAAAAAACAGCTTTATTTTTCTTAGTCAAGTGTAGTCCCCCCTAAAAGGAGGGGACTAATTATTCCGTGTGGGAGGGACTAAAGAGTCCCACCGTATTAACTAGTACGGGCTTCATATTTTTGCCAAACGTCGGACAGTACTAAAATAGTATTGTCATGCTTTTAGTATTGTGTAGTACAGGCTACCAAACAAGCCTTCATTGTTTTCTAATGCATTTATCCATAATTACCTAACTAATTTTACTTATTTGAAAACAAAAACTATTTTACTTCCAACTATTCTAACCAATCTCACAAGTTATGGATTTCTATATTCTTTTATTTTTAATTAATTTAAATTGATCAATTGATTTTTAAATTATCATTACGACTTATAAGTAGTGAACTCACTATCTGATCAGTTGAACTATACAACAAAGTTATTTTCTAGTTAATCTTTTAGGTTTATATAATTTATTGGGTTGAGTTAGATAATGACGGTGATATGAAGGTGACAGTCTACCTAAAATACACTGACTCTTTATTCATCTATTGTTTCTTATCACTCATTATGAGTGAGTGACCAAACCAGACTGAACTAAATAAAATGATCGGTTCGGTCTTTTTTTAGTACCTACTATCGGTCCAGTTCGTTAGTGTAAACAATCCAACAATTTTTAGTTTGGTTCAAAAAATTCATAAAATTGCAAACCAGACTGAATATTCAGTGTAAAATCACTGCATAATAGATAAACCTGAACATAATCTTCAACTCAATTCAATTAACATGCAATTCAAAACCTATTCGTTCAAAAATTTATAAAATTACCAAACCAACCCAATATTTTAATTCAATTAAAAAATTTAACCATATACACCCCTATCTCCCACAACCTTATTTGAAAAATCTGTCCATCTTATGATTTGTTCAATTTGCTAAACTGACATAAGGTGAGATGGTTAACCAAAACGTGGGAGAATGTGATTGGTGCTGGTTTATAATGGAATAATAGAAGAAAGTATATTCTGATATTTTATTCGAGTTGGACCAATGAAACTCCTGTTTCAAATAATTAGTATGAGATTAAATGTAATAGATTCTCGCTACCTTTTGTCGTGGAATGGTGACGTGCTTTTGCGTCGGCAAAGAGACGGGGTTCAGCTGCTTCTATGGCTTTTATCCAAAACTTGCCAGTTAATCAGCTTCTGCCAAGTCACCCAGTGTTTGACCAATGAACCGCTCCCAAACCCACGTTCAGAGTGGGCCTCACCGTACTGAGATCGCTTTTCCGAACAGGATCAGCACCGCACGATCAACTATGATTGATCAGACATAACAAGATGATTAGAATTGAAGAAAGTCTGACTATTTCAACGGTGGTGATGCAAGTGAAGATCAAAGTTCTAATAGATTTTGCTTTATTATTCAGTTTTATTTTGACCATTCAATTGTTCGAGCATCCCGGCCTATGAACTTACACGTGAACCGAATATAAATATTGTTAACTAATGAACATAAATATTTGATTTACTTAACGTCATGAGGGTAAGACCAGATATATAATAAAAATTGAAATATAATGAATCAGGCTAAATATAATGTTTACTCAATATATCAATTCATTTTGTTGCCTAATTGATGCTCGTTAAAATACAAAAACATCGTGAACAAACTTAAAACAACCCTTGCCGTATGCCAACATTTATATTCCTTCAAAGCTCCTCATTATAATATAATCAATATCTAGAGATAGAAATATAGATAGACACGTAGAGTTTTTAAGTGAAATACTCGATCGAGAAAAATCAAGGCATGTTATTCTAACAATTAACAATTCACTAAAATTTAAACTTGTATAGAGAACGGGCTTACAAGCCGACTATAATATATATTATTGTTTTGTCATACTTTCTGATCTTAGTATATCAATATGTTGGCTTCGTAAATGCACGCGCTTAATGTCATTCTTGATCACTTGTCAAAACATTAAAAAAGTCGATCTCAAGATATGTATATCACCACAATCTCATCATTCTATGCATAAAACTAACACGGAATGTGAATGAAAATTTTATTTGTGTTTTTCATAGAAATTTCATAAAATAGAATCACTTCAAGTTTGAAAGATTTTTATAAAAGAATATAAGTCAAATGGAGAATAAGAGTAAAATAAAAAATCATTCAAAGCTCAATTTTCTCTCATTCAGTTTTCTTTTTTTTTTTTTAGAGATTAATATGTAAGCATGGGAAGATTATATAAGCAATTTAAGTGGTGGAGATTAAGAGATTAGGAAACTTTCATAAAAGCGTATCTACTTCGATTAAGATTGTCCGTACCATAATTAAATGTGCACTAAATTATTTTATGTTCGTCAAGTGCCTCAAACATTTAGTATTATTTCCTCGATGAAATCCTTCAAAATAAATTATCAAACTGTACATCCAATGACTAGATAGACTAAAATTCAAATTTAACGTTTACTTGTTTTATTTCGTCTGCATATTTCACCGATATGACAAAATCAATGTAACAAATTTTTGCACTGAGATATCACATATCACATGCCCTTCTATAGTTTTACGATCAGATTTCTTACCGATTTTGGTTGTAATTATTGCACTCCAACAAATTTAATGTCATTCCAAAAAATTTCTTACAATTATTTGAGAGAATTTTTTTAATTAATGACTTCAGGTATTCAAAATTTAGAGACTTTCAGTTACATACTTATCATACAAGTAACTTGATCTTCGACACATCACAGAAAAATGGATGACAAGGAAAACAAATGTAAAGTATGTTGATAAATAAAAAAACAAAATTTAGCAGATTTTCTATAACAGGTGACATGATTGCAAAAGTTATATAATAAATTAAGTAAAAAAAAATTGTATCAGTGTCAAGTGTAAATGCAAAATTGATAACATGCGGATTGCATTTACATTTTGTTCATGGGACGTTAGGGAATTTGCGAGCAATTAACTTCGGGATTAAATGTAGACAAAATCTCAATCTAACTAGTTGAGTTAACACTCATAATAATGATGTCACTTTTACAATTCAAAGTTCAAAAAAAAATACATAAGTTTGGTGAATTGTATAAGAATTTTATACTAATAAGACTCGGGCCAAATTGACTTAGACACAAAATTTGAAAGCTGATTACGAAAGGAGATGTATTACGCCACGAAACATATAATTTATTTGAAAAATGGGTTGTTGAAACACTTAAAAGAATTATTTAAACAGAAGTTACAGAATTTTATTATCACTCTTGGAGAAAGAATTAATAAAAATTTGCATTGTTGACGTGTTTAATTATACTTTGTAAGACACAATTTGACAAAATACGATTATACTTTCTAAGATATTTTGTAAAGGGAATATTTCTAAGTCAGAGAATAATCTCACAAATCCCAAGTTTAGTTTCTAATAAAATTATTTTTTTCATTCCATCGAATCGTCCTATTTACATTTTTGTAAGGGTATATATAAGACGTGATTCATTTAATGATTACATTAGTTACGGCTTAATTCGCACATTGAAGACTTGCTTCTAGTACTTAAATCATGGCAACGATAAATAGTTGTTTTGAATGTTTCTATTTGTGTTTAAGCTCGATTATGGTTCTCTATGTATCTAAAAAGTTCTATGTGGATAGTATTAACAGCAAGTTGAATCTTGATGAGAGGTCTTTGTTGTCGTTTTAGATCTCGAGAGACTTTCTTGCCACATGGCAAGAGGTTAGCCAAAAATATTGTGATGACATCTCAAAAGAAAGAGATCTGAAAGCAGTTCATCTAGTCAAACAAATGACAGTTTGTTGATGTGGCATCTTGACTTATCGTTATTGAAGTTGATGATGTGTCGAGCTTATACTTTGGAGATATACTTTCCATAACACGCACTACATATTGATGATCATTCATTATACATGTTTACTCATCAGTCATCTCATGAACCCCGTCTTGATTAGTGTATGTAGATACCGTATTTTATCCGGCCTAATACATGAAATATACATGCTTTATATTTTGGCTCTTTTAATAATCCAATACTAAATAAAGAAAAGTGGTCCAAAGACTAAAAAGTAAAAATTGAAAAAAGAGGACTAAAAAATAAAAATTGAAAAAAGAGGACTAAAAAATAAAAATTGAAAAAAAGACTAAAAGTAAAAAAAGGCAAACCCTAATTTTGCCTATAAATAGGAATGAAGTCTTCATTTAAGGGGAGGTTTTTTGGGGAGTAAAAAAAAGGGGGAAATCATTTTTTTGAGTGAGAAAGAGAGGGGTTGGAAAGAGAGGTGATTTTAGAGAGAGGAAGAGGTTCTACACTTCTATTACCTTCATCTTCTTCTATTTCTTCTTTTCAAGGTAGCTTAATTGTTTGGTACATTTGTTCATAATATATTTTGTTCATCTCTCTTCTTCATATGAATGTAGTTGATATCTTTTGTATTTTTTTTATATACATAAGTGAATTGTTCATTCTCTATCATTTCTCCTCATTTAAATCTTAACATTTGAATTTTATGTTTTGATGATTTCTTTACAAGTTGGATATTGAGATATCTTTGTCATCAACTTAATTAATGAGGATGATGATAAAGCTTTGAGGGGTGGAAAAATTAACCAAATGTGAATCAACCATTTTAATGGGTTGAAAGTGTACATTTGATGCAAAGATCCACTAGGATAATTTTCTCACACATAACAATGCATAAAATAGAGAGTAAAACCTCTATACAATATTATGCAAATATCTAAGTTGTGAAACTTTTAATTTTCCTACAAAGTTTTTTTTATTATGTTCATCATTTTGTGACACTTGTTTGAACTAATTATCATCTATGATCATCCCCTTTGTTATTTGATTAGCAATGATTAATGAGGGAAGGAAAGAAAAATG